>CAUYRT010054886.1:0-95521 GCA_963574885.1 Lepilemur ruficaudatus
AGTAGAGATAGGGTCTCACTCTTGCTCAGGCTGGTTTCGAACTCCTGACCTTGAGAGATCCACCCACCTCGGCCTCCCAGAGTGCTAAGATTACAGGCGTGAGCCACCGCGCCCGGCTCCTCATTGGTTTTTAACATATATAAATTATAGAATCTAAATCAGCAGTCTCCAACAGAACTTTTTTTTGTACTGTTGGAAATGTTCTGTATCCATGCCATCCAGTACAGTGACTACCAGCCACATGTCGCTATGGAGCAGTTGAAATGTGGCTGGTGGGACTGAAGCACTGATTTTCAATTTAATTCATTTTAATTTGAATTTAAATAGCCCCATGTGGCTAGTGTCTATCATAATCGGACAGTACAGATCTAAACTCAAATTTATTTTTTCCTCCAAAGTCTCTGTAAAAAATAATTCATGACATAGCCATGACAGGAATAAAGTCTGCATAACTTTTATGTAACATGTATTATTTCTGTTACTCAGCCAACACTGGCTTTCTTCTACTTTATTTGTTATTATTTCATACACAAATTCTTTGACTCCCCAATAATCTGTACTTGAGGAAAGCTATTGTGAATTATATTTTTTGCACCCTTTAAGCATCACAGAACCATGTAGCCTGTAGTAGGCATCAATAAATATTGATTGACTCATAATGTGACTATAAAGTAATGACACTGATTATATATATATATATATATATATATATACAATGTATGTGGTTGATACTTATTATTTGCAGAGTCTGTACTTGTGCATTTGTATACTCATGACAATTTATTTGTAACCCCCAAATCAGCACTTGCATTGCTGTCACAGTCGTTCACAGACATGTGCAGAGCAGTGACAAATTGGAGTTGCTTATTGTACGTGTTCTCAGCTGAGGGCAAACAAGTCCACCCTCTGCTTCCGTGTTTCAGGTCTCCTATGTAAACAAGTATCCTTTACACAGTCTACCTAGTGCCACTTTTTTCCCCACATTTTTGTGCTTTTCGGTGATTTCAGTGTTTAAAATGGCCCCATGCATGATGCTGAAGTGCTGGCCAGTGTTCCAAAGCCCAAGGAGGCTGAGGAGTGCCTTCCAGAGAAATTATGTGTGATAGATAAGGTTCATTTAGCCACGGGTGACAGCGCTGTTGGCTGTGAATTCCATTGCAATGCATCAACAGTATATATTACATAAGGAGTCTTTAAACAGATACACACATAAAACAAGGTTATGTATTGATCAGTTCAGAAAGATGTTGTGAACAAAGGCTCACAGGAACCTAGCCCCTATTTCTCCCTAGGAGCAATGCTTCAGTATTCATGAATTCGGTGTTTGCAGAGACTTTACAGAATATAAGTACCATGAATAATGAGAGTCTACAGCATATGCGTGTGTGATGTATGTGTGTACATAGATACACGCACACAAAATCTGGGGTGGACCTGGTATGGACCAAGTTCATTACTTTACAAGCCAACTATGCACATTATTGTGAGCCTGGGGAAGGATTGATTTTAGTAGGTGATTTGGAATGACACTGCAGTGAGGGGAGAGTCCAATGGAAGCCATGTCACTATTTCTACTGCCTGTCATCACTGCTATCAATTTCATTTGTAGCTTCTTTCTCGCTCTTTGGACTCCAGCTCTGCGTGATATTTTCTCGCCTTAGGCTCTGTGATGGGGAACAGGTTGAAAGAATGCCTGATAGCAGGTACTGAATATAGAAGCATGGCCAGCCTTCCTGAGCAAGGTTCATCCTAGTGAGATTTGTAACAAAGCTAAACATGTCACTCGTCGGTGGTATTGCTTTTCCCAAAGTAATGCCCATCATTTTTTATATTCCCCTGGGGGGAAATAGAACATATCTACTTTTATTTCAGTAATAGTGGCCATGCTGGTCAGTAGCAGATGAAATAAGGACCCCTGCAGTCTTTAGTCTGTGCTAGTTGGGGGAACTAGGGAAAGACAGGGAAACTAGGTCCCTTTGAATAAGTCATGTTGTCATTTTTATCTGCCCCAGAACACCTCATCTCTGAAAGGAATAAAGACAAGAGCTATGAGTGGCTTTAGTAATTGTGAATTGTTCATCCATAAATTAAGATTCTAAGGATCTAAATGAAGAAATGGAATCTCTAAGAAGCTATAGGGTTATAGCAGGGAACAAAATAGCTATTCTCCCGCCTCCCACTGCAGTGTTAAGTAACCTGTGTTAAACTCAGAAGAAATTCGAATGGAAGCTTGCTGCTTCTTGAAGAGGTTATGGTCAAGTTTAACCAAAATGAACTCTCAGTCTCAGGCAAACTTTAAAACTGTCTTTCATTTGTATAAACATAAAATGTATCAGCCCTGAAAACTTTCTAGAAAACCAACCCATTCTCTTGATCGCAAGCATGAAAAGCAAGAAACGGGAACTTTCTCCCCGACAGCCTGCATGTATCAACACCCACGGAGTGCGAATGATTATATTTGATGGAGCAGCTTTAAAGTTAGCTAATTTTAGTGCCCTTCTCTCTGATGATAGATGCAGTCATGGTGTGTACCCTTAGTACTCATTTGCCTGGGAATTGACAATCTGCCAGTGTTGTAAGCAGCTGCCATTGTATTTGTATCTACTAACCATATTTTATTTATTGAGGACACTTTTTTCCCTTGGTAAAAATGCATATATCTTTTTTACTTGTGACTTGTTTTTATTTTAGGAGGGCATCTGCTACTTCATTTAAGTCTGGAAATAATTTTAAAAGTTAGTTGTCAAAATTTGTCAGCAGCCCTCATTCTACCTTCTGTTTCTCTCTCTCCCTCAACACTCTTGAAGCTAGGGTAAGCACTGAGCTAGAACATTCTAATTTCATATTCTTTTTCCTAAAAAGGATCCCTCCCCCACCCCTCCACAATGGTCTAAGCTTCAGGTCCTGCAAAATCTGAGTCGGTCTCTGCCCCTGTGTCTCCATGGATGATCCTTAGCCCTATATGTCCTTTTCCCCCTGTAACATAGGCAGCCTCTCCTGGCCTAGAAGGCTAAGGCTGTCCCAGTTGGAGTCTGAAGGCTGGCTGGCTACTGTAGAACCAGGAAGAGCTGATGTTCTAGTTCAAAGGCTCCTGAGGCAGGAAAATTCTCTCTTACCTGGGGGAAGGCCAGCCTTTTATTCTATTTAGACTTTCAACTGAATAGAACACCCATATTATGGAGGGCAATTTACTCAATATGTTGATTTAAATATTAATCTCATCCAAAGCATCCTCACAGAAACACCCAGAATAATGTTTGGCCAAATATCTGGGCACCTTGTGGCCCAGTCAGGTTGACAAATAAAATTAACCATCACACTCTATCAACTGCATTAACTGTTATTTCCATGGCTGGCCTATTTATATCTGGGTTCATGATAACGCATTTTTGTTGTTATTTTAAAAAAGTATATACGTAATTCTATTTTAGCAAGCATTATGTGAAAAGTTACTGTGTGTCTTATAAACAAGAGGTAGAGAATAAAGGGGAAACACAGTGTATTGTCTTTGAGAAATTTGTCATCTAGCTATGACCCTGTGATTAACCTATTCATTGAAACACTTCAATGAGAATTCAAACGTCAGGCAATGATTTAGTACAGCTCAGTATATAGATTCCATGGGGGGTGAGGGGCAGAGTTCTTTCCAGAAAGAAATACTCAGGAGAAACTTCAGGTGGGTTTTGAAGCTAAATTAAAATACCCAAGCAAAATAAAACAACATAGCAGTTGACTTGATGGGGACCGGGAGGTGGGAATTCCTGTCAGACACGAACAGTATCTGCAGAGATGCCAAAAGCACAGTATGGAAGCCTGGTTGATTGACGAGGTGAGAACATGCTGGGGCTGAAGAAACCCCAGACAAACAGATAAGGTGGGCTGGGGGCGACAAGATACGAACTCAGTGTAGTTATGGTGAAGTTTAAAATTGAGAGGTAGCTCCTCATAGCAGAGTACTGACATTTAATGAGGACTTCTAACCGAACTAGAGGACATAACAGAGGGAATTGTACAATAAATGGAATTCTTATTGCAGTATTCCCCCCCCCCCTTTAAGGACCAAAGAGAGTTGTTCTTCTTTATAACATTAGCCTATGTCTGTCTTCCAAAACTGTGAATTTTTTTCTGAGGCTAATTGAGAATCTGGCATGTACAAACATAGTCATTTTGACCTTATATCATTATGCTTCATGCTGTCTATAATAATTGTGGATTTACAAGTTTAATTCCTTTTCCTGTGTCCGTGGTTTCAAACTCTGCTTCAGCAATACCTGTCGGGGAAGGGGAGAGGAGAGTCCTGCTTTACAAGTTGGGCTTCTGTCTAAAAAGTTGCTTGAAGAAAGAGATTCTTGATTTGAAGAAGAAAAAAAACAAACAATAACAAACCATGACCATAGGTTAAAATTAATAGGTACAGAGAAAATAAAAATGAGGTTAATAAAGCTCAGAAAAGTATGTGCTGCGTGTGTGAGATAATTTTATTTGCCAAAACATTTGCATACAAAATCTTATCTATTATATCCATAAAACACAAGATGAAACACAGCTGTACATTTTAAAGGGGTGTAGGTAACTAAAAGAGGCACAAACTAGTCATCATCAATGTTGTGGGGTTAGAACAGAAACCTCAGAAGTTAACATCTAAATTTTTCTACTTCCTATCAGCAATATGTTCAAGAAGCAAACATTGGACCAGCTTTAATATTATTTAGTCTTAATTATGATTTAGCTGATTATTTAGTCTAGGAAGCACTATATCTTAACAAGAATAAGTATAATAGATTTCATTTTTTCGGATAAATCAGGTGTTCCTTCGGGACCTTGCGAAACAATACTGCAAATGTGTTGACAGAGACTCTAACTGGGCAACTCACAGATTTCTCATTACCCTTTTGTTTCTCTAGTTTCAAATGTTATTTTTATGACTAGAAATCCATTTCAGATCTTTCGGCTGACTCTATTTCCAGACCCGTTTTCCCCACGCCACCCCTAATCCTCTCTTTATCTAAATCAGTGGCTGTCACTCAAAGGGGATTTTGCCCCCCCCAGGAGATATTTGACAATGTCTGGGGACATTCTCGTTTGTTACACCAGGGAGGTGCTACTGGGATCCAGTGGGAAGGGGCAGGAATGCTGCTAAATAGCCTATGGCGCACAGGGGAGTCCTTGACAAAGAGTTACTGGCTCCACCTGTCAGTATTTCTGCGGTTGGGACCCTGGTCTATGTAGATCTGTCAAGTCCTATTTTGTATCAGGTGTCTGAGTGGTTGTCCATCTTTCAGTGCATTTGCTGTAAAAAGCAAAAGGCAGCGTCTATGACAGCAGAAAAACAGGCACGCAAGTATTCAGCCTCGCTTCAAATTAAAAGTGCTGCGTCTCTTGTAAGTACTCTTGAAATAATGAAATCAAATCATTCCTGTGCTTGCAAGTAACATTAAAAGAGACCTTTTTTTTTGCCCCAAGAGAGAAAAAACTGATTAACGAATTTCTAAGTAGTGAGACTAGCAGATTCATGAGTATCACATTAAAAGGCAATTTTGTGCTTTGCCCCTTCTCTTTGTTGACCTTTTGCATGGGATTGTTGACAATTCTCATCTGATATTCAGTAAAAAAGGATCACTCTGATTCTTTGAAAAGCAGAGAGCAGTTTACATAAAACTCCCCCACCTGCTCCAGTGTAAATGATAACACCCACCCACAAGTCTTGTCCCTACCGGATTCAAGGAGAACCTTTGTGTTTTGCCTTCCAAGCGGCAGCAGCGGCCTCTCTAAAGGCAGCAAATTGAGTGTCAGAGTCAGCCGAGGGACTGGGTCAGATCTGGGTGAATTTCTTTCCTGACTCTCACTGTATCAAAGGGATACCTGCACCTCCGTGTTCACTGCAGCCCTATTCACAATAGCGGAGGTAGGAAATCATCCCAAGTGTCCGTCACTGCATGAATGGATAAGGAAGGTGTGGTGTATTCACACAATGGAATACTATCCAGCTATAAAAACTAATAAAATCCTGTCATTTGCAGCAACATGCATGGAACCGGAGGCCATTATGTTAAGTGAAAGAAGCCAGGCGCAGAAAGACAAATATTGCATGTTCTCACTCATATGTGGGAACTAAAAAAGTTGATCCCATGGAGGTAGAGAGTAGAATGAGAGTTACAAGAGGCTGGGAAGGGTGTGTGTGTGGAGGTGGTGGTGGTGAAGAGAGGTTGGTTAATGGGTACAGACATACAGTTAGATAGAAGGAATGACTTCTAGTGTTCGATAGCATAGTAGGGTGACTATAGTTAACAATATATTGTATACTTCAAAATAGCTAGAAGAGAAGACGTGAAATGTTCCCAACACGAAGAAATGACAAACGTTTGAGGTGATGGATATCCTAAATACCCTGATTCGATCCTTACACATTGTACGCATGTATCAAAATATCACGTGTACCCCATAAATATGTACAAATACTGCGTATCAATAAAAACTTTTTTTAAAAAAGTTCCTTTTATTCTAGTGATGATCAACATTTTCTCCCAGTCCACCTGGGATGCTTTTATCAGTCCAACTGATAAAAACTTAGGAACATAAGCAAAAGGGCTGAGATTTTCATCTTTGCAAATTTGCGGTAAGGGAATGCTTTGAAACATTAAAAAAAATTATATTTCTTACAAGCAAAGAGAAGGGATGTTCAAAACAGCCCGCTGAGAACTATTTGTTTAACTTCAAGTTTGCTTGACCTTGTTTTGACATCACGTGTCCCCGCTTATCTGCCTCATGATGAGAATTTTTCGTCAGCTCCTGCAAAATATTTTGACGACAACGAAAGCTGATCTATCTTGTTTTGTTCAAATGGATTGGGAAACAAAATCTTGTGAAAATCTCAGGGACAGAAATGAAGCCTGCATGGATTAGGGTTTGCTTTTAATTTATGAATTCTATTGATAAGGGTCACCATTTACACACTGGAAATGCAAGCTGTCTTTAATCCCAAAGGGTAGTTTAAACATGTTTCTATGTAAACTGTATGATTTACAGACCTGTTCCTGAATTTTTTACAGTGTGCGTCGGAGTGTCAGTTCTTGAGAAGCTATAAAACAGGGTAACACCCAGCTGTAAGAGCAGGTACAGTATGTACAGTAGACCTGTCCCTTTCAGACTGTGCCAGGGTATAATGTGACCTCACCGCTATCTGTAGCCTTGGTGCCATAAAGGAATGAATGTCCAGAGATCATCGTTGGGGACTTTGATAAGGAGGGCTGATCTAGAATAAAGAAATCCCAGTCAGCCTGAGTAATCATGTAATCAGAGAAACTACCGGGCAATTGGACGCTTAGCCACTGGCATGAAAGGCAAAGTCCACTCGGGTAACAAAGCCATCTTTTCCAGATCCTCAAGTAGGAAGGGCAGCAAGTGACCTATAAAAGTGGAGCTTAAGGCTAGGTGCATTTTATAATTTGCTCTCTGTTCCTCAGGTACTAGTTACACAGTTTATGTTTCATGCTCGGCCATCTCCTCCTTCCTGTGGCTTGACTGTTAGCCAGTTTGGAGCTTAACACCTTCAGAAGGATGTTGGTTTTCCTAGAGAGATATTAGAATACTCTGCCCTTGTGACAGCAATTAAAAAGCAAGGGTGAGGCCGGGCACAGGGGCTCACGCCTGTAATCCCAGTACTTGGGGAGGCCGAGGTGGGAGGATCGCTTGAGTCCAGGAGTTTGAGACCAGCCTGGGCAACATAGGGAGACCCTATGTGTACAAAAAATAAAAAAAATTAGCCAGGTGTGGTGGCACATGCCTGTGGTCCCAGCTACTCAGGTGGCTGAGGTGGGAAGATCACTTGAGCCCAGAAGTTTGAGGTTACAGTGAGCTACAATCAGGTCACTGCACTCCAGCCTGGGCAACAGAGTGAGACCTGTCTCTGAAAAAAAAAAAAAGGAAAAAAGAAAAAAGCAAGGGTGATAAGTACAACTTTGTTCTTTAATCCCATTGCTACACAAAAACATACTTGACATGTTTAATCCTATCTTCGCTTGACTGAAGACCAGTGGCTTATTGGAATGTTTTTTCAACTCAAACCACTTAGTGATGAACAGAGGCTCAGTGGGCCGCAGCCACCACTCGCGTTTCCCTTTCTGGACTTCAGTCTGACTCTGGGAGCTTAGCCCTGAGAGAGTTCACGTTGGTGCTATATTCTTGCATTAATTCACGAGTGAGAAGAAACTTTGGTAGATTCCTAGGGCTGCAAGGGTCTGGGGGATCATTGCTGTTTTACATTGAAGAAATCCAGGATAAAGAAACAAAAGCAGTTGTCTAAGGTCACAAAGATATTGAATGAATGACTCAAGATTTGCTCATGGTATTTTGGGTCCGCACTTGCTACTCTTTTCAATACAGCGTTCTGAACAAAATTACGTAGTCTCATGGTTGGGCAATGCAAATAATCATCATAATACAACAGATATTCATACCGGATTGTACCCAGGTGTCCAAAAGATTCAGCTACAAGATATAAATTTAGTTTAGCCTGGTTTTCATGAATATGCATGTTCAATATGCTTTCCTAAACTAGAGCCTGAATTGGCTGTCTGGATTAATGGGCTGCTCCCTGTGGCTCTCTGGGCCTCGCTGACCACTCGTGGGAAGACACCTGAGGGTCCAGGGGTTGACGGCTACCTCCTTCTGCTAGCTCATGGCTGGCACATTAATCCACTTCTGGCTCTAGCCTCCTCCCCTCTGTCCTGTGATTCTCCACAAGGTCTCAGAGATTGGAGAAACTAACGAAGCACACTTTTGTTTCCTTCTCACACTGAGAATGGGTTTGAGACGGCTTCATTCTGCATTATTCGTTTCTCCCTAAGAGCAATGTTGGGGTTTACTTCTTCATGAGCAATGAAATAGCACACCTCAAGCTGAAGAAGGATGGCTCGGTGTATTTTAAAGCAAGAGCTGGTGTGATTTAAGACCACAGGACTTCTTACGCTGGGGCTGTCGTGAGCTTGAAGAAGGGTTTACGGTTTCATGAAGCTTCTGTCCTCAGTCTCCTTCTATAGGTCAAGTCTCCTAGCAGGGGAGGTGCTGAGTCACGCGCCTTAGTTGTCAGGGGTTCTCTGCCGACGTTGTGGAAAACAGGGAAGGAGGAGGCTGGAACAATAGGCCTGCGGCTGTGCCTCGCTATTGTGCTACGTGGGATGGAAAATGAGCTTCAAAGCGGAACGTGTGTCAAAACCCTAAATCCAGCTGAGCCTCCCCCCGTCAGCCCACTGGGAGGCTGTTACCACGAGCGAATGCAGCTGACGCTGTATTATTTTTGGGGGGAAGGGTGGTGGGATCCTGTTGTTTTGCTTCTAAAGTGTAAAGGCTTCTTTTATAGTTGTGTCATCTTCACAAAAGGCCACAGATTGTATGATTCCATTTATATGAAATGTCCCATATAGGCAAACGCACAGAGGCAGAAAGATCAGTGGGTGTGAGAGGACAGGGGGCGGGGGCTGGGGGGAGCAACTGCTTTGGGGGGGCCTCTTTTGGGGCTGATAAGACACGTCCTGGATTAGACAGTGCTGAGGGTTGCTCAACAGAGCCGATAGACTAAAAAAACTGAATTGTACACTTTACAATGGTGACTTTTATGTTATGTGAATCAAACCTTAATCAAAAAAATCACTACATAGTTGTGTCATCTTAATGTGAAGATGTGAAAAGTGACATTGAGGTGACAGGTCCTGCAATGCTCTGGGTGACAACAATAGCAGCTCATGCTTCTTGGGCACCAGCCATTGTTCTAAGAGCCTGACCTGTGCTCACCCATTTGACTCAAGACAGCCTCCTGAGGTGGATGCTGTCATTACCCACATTTCACAGGTGAGGGAACTGAGGCACATGGAGGCCTGGGAATTAGTTCAAGGTCACACAGCTGAGGCACAGCAGGGTCAGCCTCCTCACCAGGCAGTTTGGCTCCAGAGTCTGCCTCCGGACCCTAGTCCTGTGCCCTCTCTGGATTCCGACACGATCACTGCAGCAGGATACTGGAGGGGGCGTGAGAGGGGGCAGGAGCTCAAGGTGCCCCGGTCTGAATGTTGGCGTAGGCTACGCGTTCAGCAAAGGTTATCTGCACACACAGATTAACCCACCTGGCTGTCACGCCAACACTGAGGCTGACGTCAACTCACACCAGCCCCTATTTGTTCAGAGCTGGGGCCCACAGGTGTCTCCTGCTGCAGATTGGCCTGTGCCGACACACCTCTCCCTCGCCGGGAGACCTGATGGGTGGGACGGAGCAAGCTGGGCACTCACTTCTGAGGCAATATTGGTGGCTGTCTCAATGCACCGTGACCTTGAGGATTGTTGTGTGCACACACCACCCTCCAAGTTAGGTCCTCTGCAAGAAATAAACTATAAAGCAATTTTGCACATTGTTTTATACTTTAAAATCGGGAACACTGATCTCTGAGTGACAGAAAATGGATCACTCAGAGAAAATCGGTCACTTAAAAATGGATCATTATCTTTCATTTTAACTGAATAATATATAGAAATAATGATCTAGCCACTTTCCATTTTGCTGAATACTTCAAAGTATGTATAATTTCTAATGTTCTAATTTATCTTTATAGATTTTCCTTTTTTTTTTTTTTAACAAGTGAAACATAGGTACATGTTTGGCACCTGGCACTCTAAGCCACATGAAATGAGAGATGAGATAGAGCAGTGAGTAAGAAGCTATCGCCTGGGTTTGAAGCCTGGCTTGGCCACTGAGCAGTCGTGCACACGTGAGTGGATTTCTTTAGGCTCTCTGTGCTTTCAGCACCGAACGGAAGTGTGAAATGAGGACGATCATGACACCTACCTCATGGCGTTGTTGTGAAGTTTACGTGATCTAACAGGTGGAAAGCACTGAGGAGCCGGCACAAGGTCTGTGCTACACCTGCTGTTCATACTAAATCTGGATATTTCAATCTCATAAATGAACAATTAAAACGGCAACAGTAAGTTGTACATTTGTGCCAATCCTTGTACGCTTCAGAGCACGTTCTAGTCATGACTTCATTTGATTCCGATACGGTCTCCATTTGACACATGGGAAATGGGAAGATCGTGAGGTGTCTTTGTAGATTTGGCACGTTGTTAACTCCTCTGTGAATCAGTTTTCCTGCTGCTAAAATGGGCACAGTTCCTCTAATTCCATAAAGTTTTTAAAAAGATGAAATGAGCTAATAAATGTAGGTGTTCTGGCACAGTGTTTGGTACATAATTACTTAGTACAGCTGATATTGTCACAGTATTGTTATTCTGGACTGCTCTTCGGATTCATCTTAATAAGAATGGAAACTTGGTAGGAATGGGGACAAGAGATTTGCTCTGGGACTCCATAGCCGGCAGGCTGTGTCTTCAGCTTTTGGTTCATCCAGCTGCAGCCCTGAGTATTGTCAAGGGGAGACTTCACTACCCCTTTTTGCTGACTCCCTAAGGATCAGGGCTCTGTTTCTTCTCTGGTTAGAAGGTGTGATAAGAGACATGAATTATATTCATCCGGAATGCTAAAGACGATTGTGCAGGCAGCCTACCGAAAAGAAACACCCACATGAGAACACTGAGAGGCCTCCAAGAACAGCGGCAGGGTGGGCTCTGTTTTTTCTGGCTCCCTCTGGCAGTGCGCAGCCCTTCTGGACTAAGAGCCCACCGGCAGGAAAGCACATGATGACTGCTTCTCTCAGGAGTGACATGCAGATCTTTGCTGAACTTTCAGTATTCTCTTGCCCAGCGCCCTCTATCAACAACAGCACACCATTATTTAGCACTGAGTGTCAGGCTGGTCACGGGACTCTTCACACCCGATCGAATGGCCCACTTGCTTGCCCGTGTCTCCTGCTGGACTGCGCACTCCCTGTCATTAGAGATTATCTTGTCACCTATCCTTTCCAAACAAATCATGGACTAGACAAACTTCAACGCAAGGGCAGCACCCACGAGTGTGGAACCAAGCATGAAATGTATTGGACTCTCCAGGCTTAGGAGCCGGGACTTGGCACGGCCTGGCCTTGCCTTATCTTGTATCTCTGTCTCCTTTGCCCTCCTTGTCACATCACTCTGGCCCCATTTCGTTTCTCTGTGTTCATCACGTCCATTCCTGGCACGCAGGATGTGGCCACCCCATCAGAAAGTGCATCAATGCTGGTCTGTAGTAATGACATTTGAACCATAAAGCCATCTGTGTTATTTTAAATTAAATTTTCTTGTAGCCATATTAAAAAAGTAAAAAGAAACAAGTGAAATTAAGTTTAAGAATGCATTTTATTTAACCCAATATATCCAAATAGTATCATTTTTTAACATGTGATCAATATAAAAATAATTGAGATAGTTTACATTCCTTTTTTATACTAAATCTTTAAAATCGAATGTGTATTGTGTACTTACAGTGCATCTCAACTTAGACTAGTCACATGTTAAGTGCTCTGTAGCCACACATGACCAGTTGCTATGATACCTAGCAGCACAGGGTTGTGACACTCTAGATAATGTAGAATTGTCTAAACAATAGTTTTCTAGAACTTTGCAGTCAAAAGTCTTGTTCTAACATGAAATTAGTCAATTACGACAATTTTCTAACAGAAGCAAAGGGTCTCAAAGAGGTGGTAACCTTTTTTCTAATTTGCACACAGATGCTATCTGGACCAGTGGGGGCCTTGCTACCACAGGGCTTTCGCACATGCTGTTCCCTCTGCCTGGAAGCCCATCCCTCGCCCCTCCCCTTTGACTCATATTTCTCTTAAAGTGTCACTTCTGCGAAGACTTCTCACAGAACCCTATTTCTTTGCTCCATAGCATTTATTTGCATTTGTAATGATATATTCACGAATGGGACAATTTGATTACATTTTGTCTCCAACACAAAATGGTCAACTCTAGGAGGGCAAGTTCACACCCGGCTTTGCTGACCACTGAATCTCTAACTCGCAGCGTAGCACTTGGAGCAGCGAAGACACACTGAGAAACTGCCTGGCTGACCTCATGAGTCAATGCCACTGGCCCAAGCACTTGGAGACATCCTATTCTTATGGCCTCAGATATAGACACCTTATTCTCTGCCACCAGAATTAAGCAGGACCGGGATGTGGTTCAGGGTCTCTCCAGGGAAAAGAGGTGACCCTCCCTCCTCACTGCTCAAACATGTTTCTTGTTCCAAGAGTGTGAGTGCATCTGACCAGTTTCACCCGAGGCTATTACCAGGTGCAGTTGCCCTATGTCTCTTATTGCTGAGTGACCCTGAGTTTTATCTTTGACTCATTCAGGAGATTTAATCTTTAATGGCCATTTAAAAAACAAACACATTTAAAAAGTAGGTCAGTTTGTTACAGAGAAAGCCAGCAACTTGGACAATAAAACTCCCTATATTTTGGAGGATAATGATTGTGCAAGTTTTTATCTGAAACCCAGGAGCTGACAAGCTGGGAAATTTACTTAATTGCTTCATACACTATCTTTTCCCTTCCTATCCTCCTAGTATTCCCATCAGTAAATAAAATCCATATGTGGGACAGTTAAAAATAAAAGCTGTAAGATGAATTATTGGCACAAGGCAAAATTCTTGTTAATGAATTAGCATTAATTACATGTGTATAAGTGTTTAGTGTAGTGATTAAGATTTGGACCTCTAATGACATCAGACTACCCAGGTGCTAATTCATCAGCTGTGTGACCTTGGGCAAGTTACTTAACCACTCTGGGGCTCAGTTCCCCATCGTGAAAAGAAGAATTAGAAAAAGAACCTACGTCATAAATGTGTTCTGAGGCTTAAGAGAGCTACTGACCACATAGTGCTTGCATAATGTGTGGTATGTAAGTGATTCACCCTTGAAGTTATATTTATTTTTTTAAAGGAGTTTGTATTTATATGACATAAAATTGCTGGTTAAGAATGGACACCAGGTAATTATTGTGCAGACAGAACCTCAAATTGAGGGGAAATAATCAAGGCCCAGCACCCACTAATGTTTTGATTGTTCCTTGAGTCCTCCTTGATAAGGCTGTACTTATATTGCTTATTGGTACTTATGTAATTTTTATTTTTAAAAAAACATTTCAACAACAACAAAAAAGTCCTCCCATGAATAAAGTAAAAATAGAACTGATGGCTTTAGAGTGTTGGGCTAGATCTCACTGAGGCCTCTTCCTGCCTCTGAGATTTACAAATCTATATCTTATGGCTAATAGGAAAAATAGTCAAGAGATATAAAAGGTAGTGAATGTATTTCAAAACTTGGGAAATGCTCGGTCTCATATGTGCCAGTTTATTCTAACTGGACTCTAATGATCCTGGAGGGTGTTAGGCTCAGCTGGGAGGTAAAGCAACTTAGTATTAATTAAACACTTTCTGCTCTATTTTCCACCAGGCTTGGCAAGGTGCACGTAAGGTGATTTCTCACATAGTGAGATTAAAAGGAAGCTGCCTTGTTCAAGATTGTGTCTTACACAAATCTGCCGACGTGCCCGCAAGCCCCGCCACTGAGATCTAGGCTTTGTGTTGAGATATTGGGTCTCAGGCAGTGTCATGTAAAAGTGAAAATTTCCCTCCTCATTCCTCCCCAGGAGACAGAATGCACTTAGCCACTCCCAGCTACAGCCACCTTGGTTTGTCTTTGACACTTGGCAGTGGTGATTGTGGGAAGGACACAGGCTTTTAGATCAGAGACACTCGGGCTTAAAACTGACCTTTAAAAACAAAATTGTGTTATCTTAACAAATTATTTAGGTTCTTAGGGTTTGTTTTCTTGCTGATAATGAGGGGTGGCATTAATAGACTCCTCATTAGGGTTGCTATGAAGACTGAATTATGTGATGGCATTAATGCAGGCAACACGTAGGTACCCATAATAGTTGTTGTTCTACTTCCCTGAGAAATGGAGAGGTCAATTATGATGCAGGAAGACAAAAGTCCAGGTCAGGGGGTCCTGCCTGGACCTGCAGCTCCAGAACACAGGAGATAGCATGAGGTCGTGGGTGGGAGTTTGGGAGGCAGGGAGGGGAAGGGCAGAGCGTCTGACTACAGAGGACACCAAGACAAATGCCACTGAATTTAAGCTTCAGACTTATCCTAGCACCTGGATGCTGCCTGTGGACTAGAATTAACAGAATGGGGACAACCTCAATCCTTTAATCACAATGAAGGCAGGAGAAAAATAATATACTACATATGCGGGAAAGAGCTGTAGTGTATAATCCCAATTTTAGTTTAAATTCACTGATTTATGCAGCCCCTTTGGACTGCTTGCTTGGTGCCAGGCACTGTTCTAAGCTCGGGGCACAGCAGTGAGAATAACGGCCTGTGGCCAGTGAACTCACATGCAAGTGGGGGAGTCAGAAAAAAACCAATGAAGAAATATAGAATATATCTGGTAGCAATAAATATTAAGAAGAAAAATAAAAAAGGCAAAGATACAGGGAGTGTGGAGGGGTGGTATTTTTGGGTGATCAGGGAAATCCTCTCTGATAAGGTAATAACTGAGCTGTTTAAAACAGTCTCTTCATTTGTTCAACTCATTGAACACACCTTTATTGAGTACCAGCTGTGTGCCAGGCTGTGCGCTAAGCGATGGGACACAGTAACGGACAAGATGGACAAATTCCCTCCCTTTCACCGGGCTTTCATTTTTATGGAGAAGGAGGAGAAATAAACATATAAACAGACGAATAAGTGAGATAACCTCATACAGCATCAATGTGTAATAATAAATTTGGGGAAGAAGACAGGAGTGTGTTTGTTTGGAGGTGGGGGCAAGGGTCAGGGAAGTGGGTGACCAGTTATAAGGCGAAATTATTGTCTCCAGAGAACTTTAACAAATGTGCAATAAAAATTACAACTTTTTCTAACACTTGTATTTGCAGTCCTCAGACATCTTTAATATATCAAATATGTTAATAAGAATTTAGATGCAATTAATTTCTATACAGGGGAGTATGAAAAATTTATGGGATTATTTTATATCTTTCTCCCCTATTTTTTTTTTACCATTTCCCTATCGACAAACCCAATTTTCTCTCTTCATTGTCCCCCCACGACCTGAGTATTTTGAAGTAGAGGGTGACAGTCTTCATACACTGTTCTTATTTGAGTCATCTCAGCATATCCACCACTCTCTGTCATCTCCAGCTAAATGAAATATGCTTAACATTGCAGTTTAAGGCACTCCGTTTAGTTCCAGAACTGTCTTGAGATCTTCACGCAACAACATGGCTACTCTCATTTTCCCAAAGTAAAGGCTTGAAGTTGGCTTTTTCGGATCTACTCTCTGATATTGGGACAATGTTTGAACCATTTGTTTTATAAATGATCCCAAACAAAAAGCCTTCTAAGGTGTTCTTTCAATCTTTGAAATGGACTCAAAGTCTTTTCTTTAGGGGTTTATTCTTAAGAGAGTTTGTCTCCATGACCTCGTTGTCTAAAGACATAGTAAATGCCTCTCTTCAGATTTTACCTGCTTTCCCAGGTGAACATAACTATTTCTATAGCTTAAAGCAACAATAAACAATGTGCTGTCACTTTCCTTATCTGTAAGTCCAGCCTGTACCAGATTCCTTTATCAATAGCCTACCTATCAATAGCCTACAGGCAGCTCTGTCTAGATACTCCATAGGCTGAGAAACTCACTGCCTAAAATGAAACTCTTATTTCCCCCAAATGGGTTCCACTTCCTGTGTTTCCTCTCTGGGTTAATAGTTTTCCACTTCAGTCGCTTCAGCCAGAAATCTAAGGCTCCTTGTCAACCTTGTCTTTCTTTTGTGCCCACCAGCTGCAGGTGGCCAAGTCCTGTGGGTCTACTTAACACCTCCAGGATCTGTCCTCTTCTCCCCACGCCCCACTATTGTCCCCGTCCGGCCCTCATTGAACACCTTACGCTGGTTTGAAATTCATCCTTCACACAGTTAACTGAGAGATCTTAAGATGCCAATCTGATTATTTAGCACATTGTTACCTTAACTTCTCCCAAGCTTTTTCGTCAGCGACTACAGATTAGAACTCTTTGGCATGGCGCAGAAGACTCCCTCGCTGGAGTCATGGTGGCCTTGGCGACCAGTGCTGTTCCTCTGTGTTGTGGTTCCAGCAACCACTCTCATCGTCATCGTGCTGTGTCATACCCAGAGCTCCCAACTATGATTTCACTTACTTTGTACTTAATTTTCACAACACGCCTATCAGGTAGGTACTATTATACCTCCATTTGACAGCAGGGGTAATGTTCCAAGGTTACATGGGTAGAGAATTGAGATTTTTAATACAGGTCTGTCTTATTGAGCCTGGGTTTGCAACAGTTTTGCCTCAAATTATGGCCATTTCTCTTAACTGTGGTGCACGTCTTCAGCTCCACGGCCCTTGCATATATCACCTCCCTTGGTCAGCTGTGGCTTCCTCCACCTTGTTGTCACACTCACCTTTCAGGGCTCTCTGTAGATAGCACTTCCACAAGGCAGATTGCCCCAGTGGGACACCCCACACCCTCCTTCAACTTCCATCACACCCTACCCTTCTCCCTGCAGCTCCTGCGGCTCTGTAGGACACTTAGGTTTTGCATCTGACTCCCCTTCTGGGCTTCCTGGAGAGCAGGAAGTGTATTTTATTATTTGTGGAACTCTAGTGCCTAGGACAATACCTGAAACATGGCAGACACTCAACAAATGTTGGTTAAATAAATGCATGGGTGCATGAATGAACAACTAAGTCTGGGAACAGGATGTCAGCTGAGCTTACTCACCAGTTTCACTAATGTGAGTTGATAAAAATCTTTACTTTTTGTCTGCTAACCCCCCTTCCTGGATTCTAAGTTGAACACGCATTCATTTATTCCCTCATTCATTCATTCTTTAAACATGCACTAAGTGCTACTAAGTCTCAGCTAAACTGTGATGCAAAGATGAATAACAAGAATGCCCGTCCTCAAAGAGCTCACAGTGTAGGGAGTGAAGGAAACGAGTGAGCAGATGATTATAATAGAATGAGATACATATTTAAAAGAAGTATTGTATAATGCATTAAGGTCACATAAAGAAGAAAGTTTCTACTCCATTTCAGGACACGGGGGATTCGCAAGAGGACTGGGAGCTGAGTCTTGAAGGACAAGTGGAGATCAAGCTGAAAAGGTGGGAGGGGAAATGACTTCAGGGTTGTGGAAATGTTTAAAATGAAGGGCATTTGAAGCAGCAAGAAAAATACAAAGACACAAAGGCATATGGGTTCGTGGAATGCTGGGGGTGGTTTCCCCAAGTGGTGAGATGAACTGGAGAGGCAGCGGGAGCCCAGATCCTCAGAGATTCTGGGTGCCCCAAGAAGGAGTGTAGACCTGACTCTGTAAACACTGGAGCACCAGTGGAGGAGTTTGAGTGTGTGAGTGAAATGATTCCTTTCTTTGCATTTAGAATGATCATTCTGGGATGTAGGTGGAGAATTAATAAGGTCCTGAGTTAGGACAGCTGCTATGGGAATGGAGGAGGAGGAGAGAGATTTGAGAGCTGGTCCAGGGCTAGAACAAACCAGACTTCACAGCTGAATAAATGTAGGCCAAGCTCTGAAGACAGATGTGAAAGAAGAGTAGTGAGAGTTGGTGCCACTTAACTGCACGTGGGGCATAGGGTTCTATCTCTTTAAGAGAAAGAATGATCCAGATACAATAGGAGGCTGAAGAATGTTTTAAAAAATGTACTCGTTTAATTGGATAAAGACATTCCTTTAAGAACTTTTTTTTGGGTGGGGGGGTCATCTGTTGCCTTTAAATAAATTATTTAATTTATTTAATTAAATAAATACTTTCGTGTCAGGGATATGTTTCAATAATTCTTGTGATAAAGTCAATATCTAAGTTAGTGGCTCTTCCACCTAGGTTCTTAAGGTGCCAGGAAACAAGAAGGGCACGGGCAGACAGAGCTTCAGGCCACTTCTAGGCTGTGGCGACCACAGCGCCTCCACCATTATTGGTTCTGACACCGCACTTAGGTTTGGAATTTTAGAAATGGCTCCAGAGATTTATAATCTTTGAAATCGCTAGTCTAAATATCAGTTACTCATGCAATATGCGTTATTAAATGTAAGTGCTTGGTTGTAGTTCTTGGTTGTGTCATGGGGTGTTTGTTGTTGGTTTTTTTAGAGACAGGGTCTTGCTCTGATGCCCAGACTGGAGTACAGTGGCACAATCATAGCTCACTGCAGCCTTGAATACCTGGCCCCAAGTGATCCTCCTGCCTCAGACTCCCAAAGTGCCGAGATTACAGGCATGAGCCAATATGCTCAGCCCGTTTATGTGTTTTGTTTTGGAAAATGTAGATCATGTCACTAGATATTCATAAATCCAGTATATTGTGCCTGATTGTCTTTAATTGTCTTTAAAATAGTCATAATAAGACTATTTTACTTGCCACATTTTGTGTTTCCTAACAAACACACAGACATTTCAGGCCATAATGGTCCTCGTTTCTTTTTAACAATGGCCTTAGAATGAAACAGCTGCCACCAGAGCAGGCCACGGGGCCTCTGGTGTTCTTTTGCCCTCAGTCCCACTGAGGTGGAAAGTGAAAGCTAACCACAAATCAGCTGAGAATGAGCACAAGCTGTTGTCTTTGAGTTTTCCAAATATTTTCCAACTCCCATTGTGTGTTTTTGTGTTTTGTACTCAAAACCCCTGCCAAAATCTCCTCCAACGGCATTCCTTCCTGGGTTCCTAAGTCATTTGAATAGCAAACCAAACTTCTCGTAGGTCATTCATCTCATGGACATATTTATATTTGTTATTAATAAAAATGAGGGGATACATATTTTCACTACTTTAGGGTTTATGAATTTGTTTTTTTTAAAATAAGGCCTGTGGGAACTGAATTTATATATAATCTACTTTTGATTTGCATTTTTAGGATGGTTTTCAACTGAGCAAATACTCAAAATGTATCTAAAATGAAAATTACACCCCTGTGGAGTTAGTAGGTACAGAAAGTGAGGAAAGGATGGATAGAACAAGAGAGGACAGAAGGTTGGGTGATCTTAACTAGAAAGTACAAACATGAACATGTTGCTCTTTTTCTGATATATATAATATATATTTTACTGCCCATGGTCTTCTGCTTATATTCCTTTTGTTGCATCCTTTGCATTTTCAGCATATCTTTTTCCCTGTAACTACCATTAAAGTTCTCCAGACAACAGCAAGATAGTTTTCCTTTTTTCTATTTATGTTTATGTGACCTGTATTAACATTGATTAAAAGAAATCATATGTGTTAAATATTAATCTCATTTTCTTTCTTTTATTGCCACGGCCATTGTAATAGTATTGATATGGATGCCTTTGTGCCCTAGGGACACAGAAAACAGGGGTTGTCCATCTTTGCCAAGGAGATTGATGTCTTAGTCAGTATCACTGTGGGACACCTGGGAAAAATAGCCTCTCTCTTGTCCCCACAGTTCCTTCCTGACTTTCAGCTCACTGGTAGTCTTGATCTGGTTTCTTCTGTTAATATAGTCAAAGAATGTCAAGCTTTAGTAACTCCCTGTATGAAATGCCATCTAAGAAGGACAAGGAGGTGTTATCAAAGGATCGATTCTTCTTATAATTCCACCACCAACTTTTTAAATGTCCTTGGGAAAATGCTATTGTATTTGACTCAGTTTTCCTCTTACGTGGGGACAGTAGATGTTACAGGCATCCAAGGTCTACCCAGGGCTTGCCTTTGACACTTAATATAGTCAACACTATGGTAAGGTCTTTTCTATATTGTCCCTTTTGGTTTTCATGTTGCCTCACTAAATTTGAAAACATCTAAGAAAGACCACTAACGTAATTTAAAGTCAGCTCTCTGCTTTGAAATAAGCCACTTAGCTTTGCCTTGCAATAAAATGGGAAGGGGCTGTTGTTCTAAATGTTAAGCAGTTTGTTTCTTATTATTTTAAATCTATGTTCCTTTTTTCTGTGTTGATTTTTAAAGTTGAAATCTGTTCTGTAATTTTAAAGAATATGAAAACCTTTGGGAGAAAAAAGAAAAACATCTCCTAACACACTAATATTTTAAAACCCTTTGGTGTATACAGATAAAATCTATTGTAGTTTGTGTGTGGGATCTTGATTATGTAGCTATGAATTATTTAAATACGGTTTATGCAACATAAAGAACAATTGTCTAAAACTATGAATAATCATTTTCTTACTTTCTTACTTGGGAAGTTTTGTGTTTCTAAGTTCTGCTGATGTCATGGAGGAATACTTTATTCTCCATGGGCCTACCTTTCACGCTTGCTCCTGGCTAAGACTGAAAACCAAGGAACAAATTTCTCCAAGTTCAACCTGTTGTGCCTGGAAACAGTGTCACATACTACAGAACAATGACCCACATAGCACCAACTTCAGGTTGCCATTTCTGACGTTCAGGCTGACTCTTGTTTGGGCAAATGTCTACAATTACAGTATCTAACTGATCACTTTTCCACCAGGGAAACAGTATGGAAAAATAGCCCCAAGCTCTGAGAGTTGTTAGAGCATTTACTCTGGCTACCTTTATTTTGGGGTCCTGCTTAACTCTGTGCCAATATGACCTTTTTTGTTTTCCCTATGAAAATAACTCATTATATCTATGAGCTAATTAACAGGTCACTTGAATTTCTTTATTGTACATAGAAAATACTCCTGGGGTAGAATGAATGCAGAGTAATCACTCTATTTTCCTTTCTCTCTCTCTCTCTCAGGGCTTGAGGAAGGATCCACCATTAGTGATAAATACTCTGATTCTGTTAGTGAAGCTGAATTCACTGTGTTTCTAAATATGCAAAGTTTCCCCCTATAACAGGCTGTCTACAAACACAAAATGGAAATGTATGCTAAGGACATTAGGGCTAAGTTCTGGGGTTCTGGAAGGAGGCTGACTGGGTTTAGCATTTATGAGACAATATACTTACCCTCTCAATTTTCACTTGTGTAAAATGGGGGTGGTGTTAGTATGTGTCTCATAAGGTCATTGTAAGGATTGAACAAGCTAATATATGTAAAGACATTAGACTGGCGAGCTCTCCATATCCATCAGCTGTTATGACTGTTACTCGGGCACTTTTTGAGTGAAAGTACTAAGTTAATGCTGCATCTGAACCAAATCAAGTCATCACACATTCCGATGGTGGAGTCCTGAGGAGTGGGGTTCTTCTGGGAACTCTGGTCCGAGTTAACCCTTAGCCTTTTGTGACTGAATACAGAACACCCATCTAGAAAATTTTTTGTACTATTAGTGGACAACAATTCTTCTGACTTAAACACATACCAAAATGCATCATAGTCTTGTTCACCTGGTTGCTTTCACAATGAGCCAATAGACAAGTGAGTTACCATTTCTTGGTTTCATCTGAAATGTCAAAAGTTTTCCAATAGTCTGGCTAAACCTTTCATTTTTATTCTAGTAACAAAATGGGGGCAATTCAGGAAGTCAGTGTGAAATGACGTTCCCTGAATTTTAACATCAATCAATCAATAGTGCCTAATTTTAGAGGTAAATGAATTAGAAATGTTTAGTGCAAGCATGTACCGCAGCAGAAAAAGGATTCAGCAGGGAGAGAAAGGGATATTTTGGATCAAGGGAAAAACAATAATAGCATGTGTAATAGGTTATTAACTCTGCACCATTTGCCCACTCCCTTAGTAATGTTTAACAAGGCTTTATTGATTACAATAGCCTTGATTTGTAAATGGGAACAGAAGATCACATTGTGGGCACCAGACCAATCCTTGGATACAGCATCTGCCAGCTGAAGACTTCATTAATAATTGATTTTAGGGGGATTATAGCAGTCCATATGGGCCTGTCTTTTGCCAGCATGCTTCATCACAATATACAGCTTGATTTATGAATAATTGTAGGATATTAGTTCTGGAAGGCACCACAGACTGGAAATTGGAGGACCTAGTCAGTGGTAGAGCCAGAGTCAGATTTTCTGACTCTGATTGCAAAGCCTTTTATACTAAATGTATGTGGCCTCTTTCATCAACAGAATCTGAGCCTTGGCTGCAGATCTAAAAAACCTGACAGCTCAGTAATATATTTCTCCAAGCAGCTCGCTGCAGATGACCTGCAGACGCTCTTCAGTTCGTCTTCCGAATCCCCCGTGAGGCTGAATCTCTGTGTCAGAGCCCACGAAGACTGGTCAGAAACGGCTTGTTCAGTGACAGACACGGCCCCGGAAAGGAAGAAATGGTCTCAGGTGGCTCAATTCATAGTCCAGAGCTCTATGCTGCATCGCATACTATACTCACCTGGAAACTATAGCTTTTGGTACTAACACCCAGGACATCAGACAGGATTAACAGGTGGTGACTCGCCCAGAGGCCTGGCTTGCCCTGTCTCTGACGGCCTGCCCACTCACACCTGGAGAAGGCTGCAGTTGTGCACAAACAGCCCTGGGGGTGCTCTCCCAGCTCTATCATCTAGTACCCACCTGGCATCTCTGATTTCTAGCTTCTTGCCTCTGATATTTGTGGATTATGTTTCTACCTTGCCCTTGGCAATGGCTGTTTCAGTGGACTGCCGGCTTGGTGTTCAGTCTGGTGCTGGTCATCCTTACCTCCGTGGTCTGTGGGCCAGTACCAAGTCACTCCTGATCCTACCTGGCCTGTGTCTGACAACCCATACTCTTTTTTGTCTGGGAGTGGAGTTTAGACATTTAATCGCTTAATCACCAGTTGTTTGACTTTATTGTTAATCTACTGCCTGGGGCTGGGGCTGGGGCTGGAACATTGCCCTTACTGGGGATTCACCTTCAACCCAGGCTGGTTTGACACCGCTGAGTGCTCTAAGCTCAGGGGAACATGAGGGGTGTGCTCCCCACCCTCTTGTGCTGTATCGTGGCCATTGCCAGATCAAGGTGACAATAGAACTTTTCCAGACATCTTCCAGTCACAGGGCAGCCAGCCACTTCCTAGACCATAAAATGCCCTGGCTTGCCCTGCAAGAGATGGCCAAGAAGGCCAGCCACAGGCTCCATGATTGGGAGATGGGACAGGGAGGATGGATGTACAGCCAAGGCATGAAGCCTTGAAATAAGCATACAATGCAAACTGATGCTATGAGGAGAGCCCTGGGAAGGCCTCCTGAGAGTGCTCAATGCCCCGAACATCCCAGTCTTTCCAAAGCTCCTACTGTAAGAGTAACAACTCCTCTTTTCCCACTCTCTACAGGCATGGTGGTTCCCTGTTCTTTCTTCTCTCACAGGGTGATTATCTTGCTGCCCATAACCTTCTGACACCCATAAGATGAGCCCATTGCCATGTTGCATGGCCAGTCGCTGCTGGGTAAAGTTCCCTTTTTCAGTGCCTGGCCCCGGGAGGTCCCCCCACCTCACTGGTTCTGCCCAGATCACACTCCAGTGCTCAGTTCCACAAGGAGATGATTCCCATGCACTAAGTGCTAAACTTGGAGATGCTGGGTTGTGTCACAGACCAAGGTCTGGTCATCCAGACTCTCCTGCTTCCTGGTAGGTGTGGATCCCGTTCCCTCCTGATTTAGGAAGCCAATGATTTATGGGAAAATTATGTTGCTGTGTCTTATCTCCAGCTACCCCTGCTGAACTCTGAGCCCGCCAATCACACAGCTATCTTCTGTAGAGCTATTTCCTAATCCTCTGTCATCAACGATGCTTCTGTCACCATCAGGTTCCACCTTCACTCTAACCATCACGCCAGGAATTCCAGTAAGAATGTCCCTCACAGGAAGGCATTTCCAGTTATAGAGGAAGAAAAATCAATCCATTGTCCAGAATGCTGTTGCAAAATCACACTGGTGCTGAGGGCTGTTTCCCTGATAAGTGGATATACTTTTCTGAGTCTGATATCAGTGCCCTCCATAAATATATGGATACCACCTCATGGGGGGCAGTCATCAGACTCTCCATCTCTTGGAGCTAATGTGTGATACCAAGAAGTTGCTTGTCCTTGACTGTCTTAAGTACCAAATGTTTGGCATTTGGCCTCCTAGTCTCAAGTGCTGTGATCTACTTAGGAATCCCTTCCAAACATTTCATGAACTTGGATCATGCAGTCTCTATCAGCTGTGGCAGGAAATGGCAAGCTTTTTCTATACAGTGCCAGGTATTATAGAAAATATTTTGGGCTTTATGGGCCAAACTTTCTCTCTGGCAACTATTCAACTCTGACATATGTAAGTAAATGGACATGACTGTGTTCCCGTAAAATTTATTTCTGAAATCACATGGTGAGCCAGTTTGCAAATACCTGAGCTATTACCATACTCCTTCTAGAGTCCTCCTGATCCATGCACTAGTCAGACTTGAGTAGAGTTTTGGGGCCGTATTTTGTACAGTTAAGCAGGCCATATAATGGCAGAAAGAACTTCAGCTGTTCTAGAACGGCAGCCCTGCCTAGGTCAATCAAAGACATCTAGTATTTTCTGGGATTTATCCCTTTGTTTCTGTGTCTTCCTTGGTTCCCTCTACCGCCTTTTTCTTAGTCTCTGTTCAAATTCTACTTCTTCTGGGGAGTCCTTACTGGTTTGAACTCTCACCCAGTTAGTTCTTTTTGCTGTATGTCACCTGTAAGTTCCACAAGAGCAGGACCATGATCATTGCCAACACGGTGCTGGGCTCATGACTGGTGCCCATTTATGTTCCAATTTTTTACAAGTGTTCAGTTGAACTTGTTTCTGTGCGTGTTTCTCCCAAAAGGTTCCAATGACTGTGAACAGTCCTGCCTTGTAACGATTTCTACCTTGTCACAGCCATCCTGGAGGCCTAGAATCTCTGCCTTGTAGAATACTGGGCCAGGGCTCTCAGCAGACCCAGAATCTCAGCCCACTCAGTCCTGTCCTCTTTTTTCCCCCATGTTTAGGGTTTTCATTTCTTATTGTTGAGCAGTTAAAACCATAGAGCAGACATTCTCTCTTAGAAGGCCAAGTACGGTGATGAAATCCCCCAGCTTGTGGATTCCATGGTCATCTGGCTCTGTTTGCAACTGGCAGGAAGGAATCCAACATGGATGTTGGGTATATGATCTGGGCTTCCAAGAGCCTCAGGGTCTCCAGCAATGGCTTTGAGAAGGGCAGCGTGCCAGGGGCACTGGCTGCATGAGAGTGGGAAGCTGGAGGGGCAGCCCAACCTCAGGTCGTTCCCACCTTCCTGTGGTCAGCCCGGCTACCACTTTTCTGGGAGGAAGATTTAGAAAGGACACACCCAAATCTATGAATTGACTGTTGAGCTGGGCCAAGGAGAAGCTGCATAAGTCTGGTTATACTTTGTGGTCTGGCAGCTTCGGAAGCATGACAGTCCATTTTGCTCCCTGATCCATTGGGTGTACACTGGGTAAATGGAATGCTAGTCTTGACATAAAATGCAACGGTAATGGCATCGGCCAACCCACCCCATCGTATGATTTTAGCTTCTAGCTCTATGCCAAGTGTCTGGCATTCATTTGGAGAAAAATGTCAGCTTGGACACATATCTGGTATGTTCTATTGCCAAGGCATGGAGACGAACTGGAGCTTTGCAAGAGCTGACGTTTGAATGAACATAGCTCATAAAAAAACAAGAGCAGGAGTGGCCAGTTGCCTTTGAGTCAAGATTTAGCAAGTAGATACTCCACTTGTATGAGCAAACCAGAAATAGAAAACGCTGATAAAGTTCAGAAACAGAAAGTTCTTATAAAGAAATGCCGGCCTCTAGATCACCAAGTTTGAATTGGTTGCTATGATTGTCTTTTAATGATGCCTACTATCTTCTTGTCCTCTGACGTCTTCACAAAGCCAATGGGATTAGAATCTTCCAGAAATATTTACAGAGCTCTGCTTTGCTGATGTTTCTGAAGTGACCATTCCTGGTCCTTTATTCTTCAGCCCATGGTGGCTTATGTTTGCCTATTTTATTTCATCACCTCTTTTATCTGAAAAGTTTCTGACTGTTTCTCATATAAGTGCTTTCAAGTAGAATGCCTATCGGATTGTTTTCTCATTTACACAGCAGGTCTGTGTTGGATGAGGATGATATGATTAAAAAGGACAATTATGACTATTTAACACTTTCAGAGGACTTATCCAGGAACAAAATTGGAGGAAAACCTAGGAAGTTTCTAATTTAAAACGATTTTATTCTTCTAATAAATATTTTGTGCAATTAGCTAGCTCTTTACTACAAAGAAATGGGTTGGGAGTCAACAGGTCTGAGTTCTTGCCCCCACATCCACAAGTAGTTCATTTTCAGGGCTTCTGTTTCACCAGTTGTGAAATGAGAGGACCGTTTTATGAAGGCAATAGCTTCAACATGGCTGGGATGAGTAAAGTACTTTATTTCCCGGAGATCTCAAACACAGTATTTTTGCTGTGGCATATAATTTTATGGTGTCTTATTGCATCTCAAGTTCAAGTTCACTGGATGGCATCTAAGCACCTTTCTATTCTGGTCCTGAACTGCCGTCCACAGCACTTCCCATCCGTGTTCTTCTCAGGTCCTTGATCCTTTCTAGCAAGGTGTACTTTCCTCAGTCCCGACCTTTGCCTCTGCTGCCCCTGCTCCCACCTAGCATGCCACGCCCACTGCTCCAGAAGCCAAAGCCCTACCTACTTCAGAGCTCAAATCCACTGTTCCTCTTCTGTGTAGCTTTTTCTAACCTCAGCAGAATGAATTTCCCCCTTCCCTTTGTGCTTTCTTAAAATAGTGCATTTATCATATGAGACAATGACTTGTTCACATATTTTGTTTTCTACCTCCAGCGTTAGGGTTCTGAGTGAGATGGGGGAACATGTCTGGCCCCTCATCCAACATGGACCTGCTGTGTAAACGAGAAAATAATCGGATAGGCATTCTACTTGAAAGCACTTATATGAGAAACAGTCAGAAACTTTTCAGGTAAAAGAGGTGATGAAAGAAAATAGGCAAACGTAAGCCACCATGGGCTGAAGAATAAAGGACCAGGAATGGTCACTTCAGAAACATCAGCAAAGCAGAGCTCTGTAAATATTTCTGGAAGATTCTAATCCCATTGGCTTTGTGAAGACGTCAGAGGACAAGATAGTAGGCGTCATTAAAAGACAATGGAACACAGTGAGATTGGCCAATGGTTGAGAACATGAGGGTTGAGTGAACAGATCTGGAGCTCAACTGCATGCTCGCTCACAGAGGTGTCCTCGGCAATGCCCAGAATTATTTCAAAGGCAACCAAAGTGTCCTAACCTGGGAGTAAGAGGGGAAAAGCAAATATTATTATATCAGTGTGGCTGAATGAAAAGCATAATCTGGATCTTTGTAAGAAATTATGAAACTTTGATATGACATTCCAATTGGTAAAAGGCCTGAAGCCATGGTGGAGAGTGTTATTTTGCTGAAAACTTGAATCAAGAAACACTCAAAGGACAACAGTCCGGATGGATACGGCACTTGAGGCAGATGTTTCCTGGGGCTAAGTTGGAAAGTTTGACATGAGAAGATGCTGGAAAATGCTGGCAGGCGAGGGAGCTGTAGGAGACTGACAGCTGGGAGATGCCTGGGCTTTGGAAAATATGGGAAGAGAAAATGGTCCAGAAATCTTGTCTTGGGAAGCTAGGGATAGCGGAGATGGGAGAGCGAGATGTTTTTTATTCCTCTGTATAGGGAATTGAATCACAGCCTGTCTAGGAAACTCTGATAAATTGCCACTAGATGACGCCATTTCCTCATTTGGTGAAGGAGACTTATCGCCCCCACCTCCAGGTCGAATGTGGTTCCAGATCTGTCCCCACCACCCTCTGCTGGAAGGAACTGATCAGAGTCTCCCTGGGATTCCTCATTTGTAAAACAAAGAAATTTTGGACTGGGTGATTTTTGAAATGTCTCCAATTAATTTTTTTTTTCAAGTAAGACTTTAGAGGTACTTTTTGCCTTTCAAGTAAGACTTTAGAGGTACTTTTTGCCTTTTAGGTAAACATAAACTCTTTGTACAAAAATATCAATTTTTATCTAACCAAGTTTCATTTAGATAATTAGACTCTGGAAAACATATGGGGCAAGAATCAGGTGAGTAATGGTACACCTGTATACACTGGTATGTTTCCTGGGCCTACATGACATTTCCCACTTATGTACTCAATGACTTGTAGAGCTAGAAAGGATCTTAGAGGTTGTACACAGAGTTCAGTCCTTTATGTATCTAATATCTGAACATAAGCTTCTCTGGGGAAAAAATCCTACTACTTCTTTCTGTTATCACTGTATTTTTAGGGTCTGCAGTTCTGGAACGATGTCCTCCTGCTCCAGGTCAGCTCTGTACTGCATTGTCTTACGCAGGTTGGTATATTTGACACGGGAGTTCTGAAGCTTACTTAACTCTTAACTGGATCATTGTGTAAACGAATGACATCAAACACTTAGCTGTTGTGTTTGAGCTACTTTTTTTTTTTTTGCCTACTGTTGTAATATGGGTCTATGAAGCATTGTTTCTATGTTTGCTACAGATGTTTTCAGTCATATAGAAATTAAACTCCAAGGCAAGAATAGACTGTAATTGTGTCCAACCCAGAGGAAGTAGCCAGCTCCCTGTCTCTGCCTCATGTTCACCATTAGTGGACCCCAGGTTGTTTCAACACATAGAGGGGCTCAGTGAGTCCTGAAGGTCACTTGTCTGCTGCTTCTTACAGCAGCTGTAACAACTGATTGTCCCTTGTAAACAAATAGTACGTTCTTAACCGACATACCATGGTGCAAACTGTTATCTTAGTAGGACAAGGGAGTTGCTGACTGTTAGAGGGAATTGGCCAGATGGGGGGAAGAAGGGAGGTTTATTCTATTAATATCTCTTATAAATGCGGTCATCTATCTGAAAGAATGATGGACTTCAACTTGGTACTTCAACTTTCTTTGTATACCCCAGCAAGGACAGTTTTTAGTAAATATTTAAATTCTCTTGTTTTAAGAAGAAAGACAAGAGTGGTAATAACCCCAGAATGTACCAACTACCCCTCCCAAGACCCCTCAATGACTCAGCGACAGCTCTTACTAGGTTAGCTCAGCCGTAGTGTTCACAGTTAACAAGGTTTCATTAGCGATGAAAAAAAATTTGCCTTTGCTTCCAAACATGGGTTGAGCTCTGATATGGCCTCAGCAGGGAACAAATTTCCCTTTTTTTAAAAATCTTTTTCCTTCCCTGGAATGTAATCTTGTCTTTTGAAATAGTTGCAATCAGAACAAATTACCTAAAGAGTGGGGAATGAAAAGATTTCACAGTCATTGTGGGTATTTTTTAGTTTTCTTTAACAATTGGTACCTTCTCTTAGTAACTGAAAATGATCCAAGAAATCTGTATGTACTTGGCAACAGTTTACTTGGTGTGCAGCTAGAGATTTTAAGGTGACAGAGATTGTTTCAGCCAGTGCTTGGGAGCTCCAGAAAACTAGAAAAAATCTACCTTGTTGCCTGGGTCCCTCCATCAACAGTCGCTGCCCGGAGTTTCTGAGACAATGGCTGCTGTGGTTGGAAGAGTCAGAGCCAGGAAAGAGGAGAGGGCTTTGCAGATGGTCTAGGCCCAAATTCCAGATGTAGAGTTAAGCGTGATTAGTGCATTCCTTACAGTCTTGAGAAGAGGATGAAGAATGGTGCTACTCAAGATATGCCCTCAATTTTCTTTGGGGCTTCAGTCCCACTAGGACGTGGGTTATTGTCAGGAAAGCAGCCTCCCTGTGTCTCTGCAACACAGTGGGTGCTCCGCACTGGCTGCTTCAGTCATTGTCCCTCCTCCATCCCACGTGCATTGCAAAACGTGTGTTCGCTTCCTGAGGTTCCGGCAAATGAAGAGCACTCCAGAGTTCACTAGCGCGATGCAGGTGTTTGAACCTCTGAGAAGAGAGACTGAAGGGTTAGGGTGGGGGTTTATGACATCCTTGGAGGGAGCACCTGCCAAATCAGGTGTTGTTTCTGCAGCTTCATACTTGGTGAGTTAGAGATGTGTGGAAATAGAAACAGCCTATTTGTGAGGTTCCCTTCCTGAACAAATCAGTGTTACCAAGGATTCACTCAGGCTTCAAGAAGTATGCCAGAGCTAGGTGTCGAGGGAAGGCTTATGGCAAGTCACTAATGGAGAGTCAGGTGGAAAAGCCCAGGCACCTGTCAAGGTATCATCCTTCTGCATCGAAGTCTCTTTCTTGCCCTGTCTGCAGGGCTGTAAGTATGTGAGTCAATATCAGCTTCTAGTGCCTTGAACATACTACCATTAATTGAATAAATGAGCAGAAGTTGGAGGGACCCTCACTAGGACCTAGGACATCCTGAGCTTCATGTCAACTAAGACTAAGGTGTTTATGGGATGGGCCATATGCACAAAGTCCTAAAGGACTTCAAGAGGTGATAAAGGCTCAGTTGTGTGTAGTGTTAGGGATTTAAACAAGAAAAAATTTGGACGGCAACTAAAGAAAGTAGATCAGTACTTTCTAAGGGGTAAGGACAAAAGTACCATAAGAAAAGTGGACATAACAGCCCCAAACTGGGTTATGTCTAAATGGGAATCAGTGCAAGTCATCTCTAGAGATGTATTTTAATCAAAATGAGGCATTAGAGAGTAAGGAGCTTGTAGGGTCTGAGGCATAACCCTCAGTCTTTCAGCTGAGAGTCTAGGTACCTGCCAGGGAGCTCAGTCACTAGGGGACTGAGTTCAGGATGGAAAATCCAGCCATTGGTGGCTATGGACTCTGAGGCCAGAGCAGAGTAACTAATTTTATCAAGGTTACTAGACCAAGTTCAAGATAAGGACAATGTCCTCTCTTTCCCCTTGGAACAGTGCAGAAAGTCTGTTTACTCTTTGGGTTACTTAAACACTGGGTGTTTCAAATATTCATTTCTGTCTTTTTTTAGTTAAGCCAAATTTTTTAATATGCTTGGCCAAAAGCTATTGAAAAATCAGGATAATAGCCAAGATTCCGAGTAATTTCTAATGTACAAGACCAAGTATAAAAATTATTAGACTGCTCCTTGAACATAAAAACAAGTGACATTACCAACATCAGTTCAAACACAGCATCACAAAATAGCAGTATGATTGTAAATTTTAACAGCTGCACCGAACTACATTTCTCACAGATTGATAAAGCAGCCTGTGCACAAATGGAGATGATGAGTCATGAGCATGTCCGTATCAGACTCTGGGTAGTACGTCAATTTCTAAAATTGATCTCGGATATATTTATGTCAGAGTCATCTCAAGATGCTTTTGATATGAGTCCTGTGCTAAAGAGGAAGATTACTTTGGAGATGTCCTGACTGGGGTCATGAGAAATCCTCTTCCCTTGGCCAGGTGATGGTACAGGGCGCAGTGTGCGCCCTGCTGCACAGAGAGCAGTTGAGCTCTGGTTGGGGCAGAGACCTGCTCGTGGTGGAGATGGAGAGCAATGGTGAGGAGACTGTTTGGGCAGCTCTCCTGGACACCTCCTTGAATTTGACCTGTATTCCACCCTTTTTAAATTTCTTCAGAGGAAGGAATACTGGCAGATGGAAGGTTGGTAGTAGGTAAAAGGAGGTTATGAGACTATTTTCACTTTTTTAAAAAATTTTCTATTGTAAAAGTTAAAACATCTCTTCAAAGTAGTTCCTAGGAAACCTTTCTTTTTTTAATTAAAAAAATTTATGAGATTCTTGTATTCTCATTGGTCTCAGTTGAAAACCAACTAAAAAAGAGAAATATATATATTCAAATTGTACATGCCTATTATTTGGCACATTTATACACACCTATTATTTATATTTCTAGTGTATTAGAGAGAGAAAGTGAGCAAATGGGTATTTTCCCTAAAGATACTATATATTTTTTCTTACCATCTTGGTGTTTATAGTCTGAAAAATTCCATTAAGATATGGAAAGTAGACAACCAGAGCCTACTTTCCACTTTATAGGACAAGCTCAGGAAATGACTCTTTGTTGAATCCACACCAAAAATATACACTTGCCTTTCCTTATATTGGCCATCTTTTATGCAGGGAAACTCGAACGAGCATTGATTCTAGCTCTGACATGAGCAACAAGGTTTCCTGACAACTTATATTCAAGCTGGAATGGTGCTTATTGTAGCCACCTATACATCATCTTCATTTTAATAATTTGGCATAGCTTATAAGTTACAAGCCAAAGCCTGATGTATCTGCTTATGTATTTTTAAAGATCTGTGTAAAAACTCATTAGGTTGTGTGTGGCTATGTTTGTGTGAGTGTGTGCACATGTGTATTTGATTATGTTCTCTTTTGGTGCAGGGAATATAAGTACTTGGGGAACCAAATTGGTTATATTTTACTGAATATTAAGTAAAACTTCAGAACCAGCTATTTGTTATTTAATAAATTTCAGTGAAGAAATTTATGAAGTGCTTTTATGAGCCAGGCACTGTGTTGGGTGCTGGGATTACAGTAAAGAGCAAAGCCCTGTGGTCACTGCCCTCGTGGGAGTTTTGGAGCAGTGTGATGACTCTAAATAGCCACACGTGTGGCATGTGATTACGCATGCTACTGAGTGGAATGGTAAAGGATGCTTTTCGAATGTCTAATAAGGCATCTTCATCCCTGAGGATGTGATACTTGAGCTGCCATCAGAAGAGTAGGAAGAGTGCCAGACTGAGGGAAATGCCCATGAGGACACCTGGTTTCAGGGAGAATGTGGCACTTTGGAAGTCCTAAGAGGCCGGGGTCACTGGGAGTAAGGGCAGAGGGAGACTAGTGAGCAGTGGAACCAGAGAGACACCTGCAAGCCGACTCCTGCTGGGCCACGTATCCCATGGGAAGAATTTTTTTTTGTCTTACAAGCAATTGGAAAGTCTATTAGGGGTTCCAGGCAGAGGCATAACATGATCTAATCTACACTTTTAAGGAAATCACCCCGACTGGAGTCTGGAAAATGGACGAGAGGAGGGCAGGAGAGCCTGCAGGCCCAGGGCAGGGGTGGTGACGAATGTGCTATGAGCAGCCTCTGGGCCACACACTAGGAATGTGCCAGGAAGTGAGTAGAATATGCCCCCATCCTCTCTAAGATCATGTGCCGTGGCGAGTCCAGACTTGTAAACAGATGATGACGCAACGTGATGCACTTCACATTAAAGGTGAGTAAAGCACATTATGTGACCTCGGTGGAGAAGGCCATTAATTATGACTTGGAGGATCCTGGGCAGCTGCATGAGGAGGTATCATCTGATCTGGGCCTTGAAGAATGAGTAAGAGCAAAGAGGAGATTCAAAATTATCACAACAAAAGGAATAGCAAGAGTAAATTGCAGAGCATGTAGGAAATGCCCTGAACTTCAGGGAATGAGAAGTAGTCTGATGTGTCAACCCACCCTCCCTCCAGCCCAGATCAGACACTTCCAGATGACTGCCTCTAGTAGCTTGACGTCAGTAATTCTTTGATCACACCAGGGCTAGGAATCCATCAAACCCTCCAGCCTCCCGCTGTGCCTCACTCCTTCCATGACCTCAATTGCCCAAACTAAATCCCACGAACCATCATTCACGTCATTTTCTGGTACAGACCCTCAATTCTCCCACCCTTCTCTAACTTTGTCTTGCTAACTCAGTAACCCTCAACCCTGGTTTGCTCCAACTCTGCCTACTCCACCCTACATTTGAGCCGCTGGAGCTTTGGCTGGAGAAAAACACATGAGCATGTGCTTTGGTCTTATTTGGGACCATAACACACAAGGGAGGTCTCAGTGCAGCCAGGTCATCCTACAACATTTCCCTAGTGCATCGACTCCCTTTGCCTGGGCACACTGCCGTTCTCCTCTTCAAGGACATGGCTCCAGCAATTTTTTCTGCTTCTTTCCTCCATCATTAATTTCCCCCTTCATGGAATCATTTCCATCAACATGAAATATATTGTAATATCTCCCATCTTAAACAAATTAAGTCTCTTTTGACCCCATATCCCCAGAGACTGCTCTGTTACTCTGCTACCCTTTACAGCAAAACTTCACTAAAGATATGTCTTTATTTGTTCATTCCAGTTACTCTTATTTTCATTCTTTCTTAAACTCATTCTAATCAGTTATCTCCTCTAATCAATTGCCTGAAATTGTCCTTCTTACTAACAAAGACTTGTATGTTGTTAAATCCCATGGTAGATTCAGTCTTCATTTTACTTAACTACCAACAATATTTGACGTAATTGGTCATTCCCTTGCTTGAAATGTGTTCTTTATTTCCATCTGTGACTCAAATTCTCCTGGTGTTTCTCCGTTTTCACAAGCTGCTCTTCCTCAATCTCTTGCGCTCTGTCTTCATCTTTTCACTAATCTCTAAATGATGGCAGAAGGCCTCAGGGCTCAGTCCCTGGACCTGTCTTTTCTCTATTTATGTTTATTTCTTAGATGACCTCACCTGGTCTCATGGATTTCAATACACTGATGACGTCTTTCTTTGTCTCTCTTCTGGATCTCTGGATCTCTCCACTGAACTCCAGGCTCAAATATCTGCCTACCTGATGTTTCCATTGGATCTTTAAGAGGTATATCCAACTTAGGACTGCTCATTGTTACCTTCAAGTCTGTCCTTCACTTTGCCCCACACCTCATACCAAGTACATCACCAGATCCCATTAATTACATACTCAACAAATGCCCATGATCTGATCATTTTTTGTGATCTCCACCGCCACCACCCTAATCCAAGCAACCAGTGTCTCTCACCTGGATTCTTGTATAGTCTAACTGCTTCCGCTTTTGCAGCTCCATCCCTGCACAGCACAGTCTCAACTCAACACTTGCAGTAATCTTCTTATAATGCAAATAATATCTTGTCACTTTTCTGCTCCAAATCCCCCAACTACATTCCATGTCATTCAGAATAACGTCCAAAGATCTTACAACATTCTACGAGGCCTTAGGTGATGGGGTCCCCTGTTTCCTCTCTGAGCTCATCTCCTACCAATCACCCCATTGTTCACTGTACTCCAGGCATCCTGGCCTCCTTGATGTTTCTTAGATGTAGCAAGTATTTTCCCTTCTCAGGACCCTTGAGCTCACTGGTTCTTCTTTCTGCAAACTTTTCCCCAAGAACTTCACTCAGGCTGCTCCCTCACTTTCTTCTAGTCTGCTCATATAACTTATCAGTGAGATCTACCTCTGCCACTCTGTTTAGATTAGCAACTTTTCCCACCAATTGCACTTGTCATTCCTCATCTATGTGTTAGTTTCCTTCACAGTGCTCTGGCCACCTGACATACTATATTAGTTAGGTTAGTGACAGAACCTGTAAACATTAGCCACAATGTTTCTGCAATTTAACACATTTTAGGTATATTACACACTCCTTTAACAGTTCAATGATAATGTTCCTAGCTGGTAGGTGGTTTTCCTTCACCTGGGATTTGGGGACCCAGATCCTTCCATCTTGAGGCTCTGCCTTCAGGGCTTCAGAGTCTTCCACACCTAGTAGGAACCAGGTAAAGAATAGTAAGTGGAAAAGGCACACTGTGTTCTTAAAAATCTAGAAAGACACATAGCATTTCTACTCACATTACATTGGTAAGAATTGGTTTTATGGGCACAGTTGGGAAGCTGGGAAGTGTAGTCCCTGCCTTAAACTTAGCCACTGCCTGCCAGTGACAACTCTACTCTGGAAATTGTTCACCAAAGTTCATCCCTGCCACAGACACTATACCTTTACATGTCTAGAGACGGTGTTTCATCATTAGAATGTAAGCTCTATGGAGAAGTCATCTCCTCCTGTTTCTATCCCTCTTATAACTCTAGAACATAGAGCAGTTCCTGGTTTCCAGTAGAGATCCAGTGATTATTTGTTTTTACTTTATTTTTTTAAAAAGGCCATAGACTGGAGGAGGGTAGGGGTTATGGGCAGTGTGGGAGTTGGGGCTGAAAAGATAGAGTCAGGTCAGGAAAGATGTATATATGCATAACCATTATGAGCATGGGCTTCCCTAGTGTAAGAATGTGGCCAGATCAGGCACACTGGACTAGAACCAAAGCATTTGGCCACATTTTTTTTCCATAAAACCATTTGGATAATAGTTGCACAACAGGAATTTCTCTATTGTCATCCTGTGGCTTTGTAGATAAGCAGCAGTGAATCAGCCAGGACCAAAAAATGTAATTCTGTTTGATTTAACTACACTTGTATACACATGGCCTACGTTCCTCCATGGGAAAGTTTTACTTTGTTCAGTGAACTGCGTGTTGAATCCGTGGCATAACTCCAAATTATTTCTTTGGCTTTTTCCTCTACATTGCCTCCTAATTTCAGCTTGAACTGATATTACACAAGTGAGTGTAAAGCATGAAATACCATCAGTGCACTTTGGAGTGCAGTGCTGGGTCTTAGTCTGTTTAGTGTTGTTATAACAGAAACCCAAGTCTGGGTAGTTTATAAAGAAAAGAGGTTTATTTGGCTCATGGTTCTATAGGCTGGAAAGTTCAAGAAGCATGATGCTGGCATCTGTTTGGTTTCTGGCGAGGGCTTTTGTGCTTCAGCACAGCATGGCAAAGGTCAAAGGGGAAGCAGATACATGTAAAGAGGCAAAGCTGGAGGGCTGTCCTGGCTTCATAACAACCCATCCTCACAGGAACATTTTGGCAAGAACTAATCCAGTCTTGCTGGAGTGAGAAATTACTACGCTAGAATGACACCAAGCCATTTGAGAGGGATACGCCCCCTGATCCAAACACACACGTTCTACTAGGCACCACCTCCCAACATCGCCACATCTAGGACCAAATTTTTTTTTTTTTTTTGAGACAGCGTCTCACTCTGTTGCCCTGGCTAGAGTGCTGTGGCATCAGCCTAGCTCACAGCAACCTCAAACTCTTGGGCTCAGGCGGTCCTTCTGCCTCAGCCTCCTGAGTAGCTGGGACTACAGGCATGCGCCACCATGCCCAGCTAATTTTTTTTTTTATATATATATATTCTTAGTTGACCAATTAATTTCTTTCTATTTTTAGTGGAAACGGGGTCTCACTCTTGCTCAGGCTGGTTTTGAACTCCTGACCTTGAGCGATCTGCCAGTGTCGGCCTCCCAGAGTGCTAGGATTACAGGCGTGAGCACTGCGCCCAGCCTTAGGACCAAATTTCAACATGAATTTTGGTGGAGATAAACTCAAACCATAGCATGGTGTAATGGAGGTAACTTCAGACTTCAAGCCAAGCTCTGAGGCTCTGTATGGTACAACCTCCCCCAGTACCACCACTTGAGACCAAACATTGACTTGGTGGACTGTGTTTTTGATTTAGTAATTCATGTTGGGTTCCTTTAAAGTAATGGCTATGATATATCAGGCGGAGAGAAGGTACACATGTATATTTGCTTGACATGTTGTCAAACATTCAGATATTTGGAAATGTTGCATACGTGACTGAATAGCAGTTATGTCGACATAATCTTTGTGTACTTGCAGGTGTTTTTAACTGGCCACATAGCTTATCTGTACATCATACAAATCACCCATGAGATATGGCCCCCAAAACAGTTTATGTAATAAGAGTAATCAAAATATGCATAAAGTGCTGGCTTCAAAAAATCTTTTGGTATGCTTATTATTTGAAGAGAAATCAGTCCTTAAAACTTGTCAACCAAAGCAGTGGGTGGGTACGTGCAAGGGTGCCATACAGAGCTGTCTGAGGAGAGAACCTGACGAATACCTCACAGAGCCCGCATGCTGTTAGTCAGAGATATTTTTGTTTGAAAGACCAAGATATGTTAGGATCAGCTTATTTATTCAATAGTTTTCATCTTGGGGCAATGTTCTTTTGAAACATCTCCATGGACATTGGGACCCATCATATGATGTTTACAGTAGAGTTGAGATGTAGCTACTTCCACACCTCAGATTAGGAGATGGGAACAAGTGAGAAGCACTCTGACCTTGGAAGCCTGGAAGTTCCAGGACATAACACTGGGAGGAGGTGGAGTGAAGCTCTGGTCCTTGACCATCTATGGTTGGTCCTTGACTATCTACACTATACGACTCCCTCAATCGCAATTAGAGACATACCGATTGATGTTTTTCTACTAAATAGTAGTAAGAAAAAGGTGAAGGGTAGTATGTATAATTTTTTTCCCTATTTTTTCTTTCTTTCGCTATTTTTTCTTTCCTCCAAAACAACAAGAAAACAAAATTTGCATTGAGCAAGCTGTTTCTTGAAGTTAATTCATTGTAGAGATACTTGTAATTCTAAGAACTATGACTATCACAACTGCCTTTCAGAACCCTGTTCATAAATAAGGTTATTTATTGATTCTTTTTTCCTCATCCAGCTGGGAGGTGTTTCCTGTCTGTTTTAGTTTTCTAGGGCTGTTATAACAAAGTACCACAAACTGGGTAGTTTAACAAATGGAAACTTACTGTCTCTCAGTTCTGGAGATTGGAAGACTGAAGTCAAGGTGTCAGCAGGCTTGGTTCCTGCTGAGGGATGTGGGGAAAAATCTGCTCCAGGCCTCTCCCCTGTTTCTGGGGGTTTGCTGGCAATCTTTGGCCTTCCTTGGCTTGTAGGATCACCCTGATCTCTGCCTTCATGTTCACATGGTATTCATCCTGTGTGTGTCTGTGTCTGAATTTCCCCTTTTTATAAGGACACCAGGCATTTTTGATGAGGGCCCATCCTACTGCAGTATGAGCTCATCTTAACTAATCACACCTGCGACAACCCTATTTCCAAGTAAGGCCACATTCTGAGATACCCGCTTGGGGCAAGGCTGTCAACACATGGATTTTGTGAGGATAAAATTCAGCCCTTAACACTATCCACCCGATGCTCCCAGAGACAGGAGGAGGGGGAGGGAAATCTAGCAAGTGACATTTACATTCTTAATGCTGTATGTCCTAACTCGGTTTGTTTTTCCTTAGGTGGTTCATTTTCACCTAAGAAGATGAAAGAGGATGTTTCAAGTCTCCCTTCCCCACTGAACTTGTTTTCTACTTGCACCTAAAGAGGATCAAAAATATCTACCCCACATTCTACTCAGCAGGTGTATATGAAGATGAAATGAAAGAAAGGATGTTACAATATGTTAAATATATATAATGCATTGTATCGCCAAGTGATAGGATTGGTTTTTCTTTTTTTGTCATTATTATTATAAGAGTCAATGGTTACCTAATTAAATAATTGTGAAAATCTCCTTGACACCTTTGTATTTATAAAGATTCCTAGGCCCATTCCCCAGAGATTCTGATTCAGTAGATGTGGAATGAGGCCTAGGAAATATTTTTCAAGTGTTCTCCAGATAATTCTGGTGATCAGCCAGGTTTAGGATTACTGGTCTTGGGCAATTTCTCCTTTAAGACTGAGCACTGTCAGTAATGTCTATTTAGCTATACTACTCACATGACAGGGAAAATATGGATTGATGGTTCTAATAATGGCACTATCAGTTGGTTTTAGGAAGGCAGTGTGTGTTTGGTGGCACAGTTCCGGGTTGGGTGCTCCTGGCTTTGAATCCTGATGTATATATAGAGTATAATGCTTATGTATCCATTTAGCAAATGTAAATTGTGGCAAGTAACTTCTGTAAGACTCAATTTCATTATCTGTAAAGTGAGGATAATAATGCCTACTTTGCAGGGTTCTTGAGAGAATTAAATTGGGTAGCTTATGAAAAATCACTGGACTTCAGTCTTCGTTAAAAGATCATTTCTTTCTTACTCATCTAATACTTTGATTTATTTTGAGTCACTGTCTTTAAATTTTTGGAAGTGGGAAACAGTTAAAATGCATTTACTAGAACTATACACAACACTCCCTTTTGCCTTTTATCCTTTTTGATTAATATTTCTTAGATTTAAAGGTTTAAATGTGGAATTTTGATTGCTGGATGTTTTCAGAGTACACCATGTTCTAATGGAGCTATATAAATTTTATGGAAAAGTGATAATGTTGGCAACAAGTCCTTAATTCTAGAGAAGTGGGTGAGCTAAGAAAAATCTAGCGTGATGAATGACCCATTAACTTATGAGAGGCTTGGGTACATGCTGCGGGGCAGGACAGAACTGAAGGCACTGGACCATGGTGTAGTTAAGCATTAAACTCTGAATAGGGTACAGAAGAGGTCTCCATAGCATGCCCGTGGAATGCTGTAAGTAAGCATCTGGCTTTTAACGAGTCACTGTTATTAATGAATGGCCAATCTTTCCCCCGTAGAATCTTCATGTTATTGATCTTTCAACAATGTCATTGGTGTGCCAAGAATTTTCAAAGTTGGATAGAAAATAGTGGAAAACAAGGGAAGTGCAAAGTTTATTTGCAATTGGTTGGGTCTTTGAGATAGAGCCATCCACCTTTTAATTGCTGAATCTATCATTTTCTTTCCAAATTAGGTCAGGCACACTTTGAGACGTCCAATCGGAAATTCTAAGAAACTTCATTTGATTTCAGTTTCTTTCTGTGCATATTAAAGACAGATATTAGCACCGATTTCTGTTTCAAAGCCTCTCTTCAGAGATTTTTGTGTCTTTTGAGATATTCTGCATTCAAACAGGAAAGCTATCCAGAACACAGACTAACAAACGATTTCACTATTGGTAGTGGATTAATTACAATTTGGCTGGAAAAATCTCAAATACTGTAGAAACTTTCATTTTTATTGAGTGGTTTTAAGTGTGTATTTCAGAAGTTACTGTTTTCATCTTCTTTATGTGTGATTAATAATAATAGATGTGGCAGCATTATGTTGATGGATATTAAAAGTGTAGTTAGGTTTTTCTCCAGCTATGGAGGCTTTTCTGTGATGACCTTTCATTCTCACTGGCAGATAATAACAAAGGGAGAAGTTTTGTAAAGGAAACAAATAAACAAACAAATAAAACCAAAGTGAAAGAAGATTGCCGTTTCCAGGCAGATGATCTTTGCAAGAAGATGCTGAATTGGAGCATTTTTTTCCTCTCTAAATTCACAGGGGAAAGATAAGTATTAATAGCACCTCTTCGTGTGCTAGGAAGAGTCAAGTAGGTTATTGGGATCTAGAGTCTAGAAAAGTCCTGTATGAGTTACTAACCACATTGAAGAGTAGAGCTGTCAGACCAGGAGGTAACAACCAATGTGAGGCAGGTTTTGAGATGAAATTGATCAATATATGGTATCCATGTATTTCAGCCAGAATATTTGTAGTATCACCAACAGGGGAGAGAAAGTTGATCACTGAAGACCTTGACCCTGTGGGGTCAAGGTTGGGGCTCCTGAGTTGACCAGGTGGTCTGATATTTGTCTTTAGGTGGGAAGGGTCAAAGTCAATGCTTCTCACAGAGGGTACAACGAAGAGAGCATGAGGCAGCCTGAGCCCATCCTACAGTAATAAAATAAGTGTTTGTTGAGTTGAACTGTTGACCTGGCCAGTAGCCAGAACAGCAGAGGCAGAGAGATTTTCAAGGTCAGGTTCAGATATGGAAAATGGGGGAAGCTGAGACCCTTGCACTTACCCACATCCCCAAGGTCAATGGCACAGATTGGAGATGAAAGGAAATCATGTCCAGGAACAGGTCCTAAAATTTTGCTTTTAGATACTCACTGGCTTAGAAAAGTCAGGGCTTAATTTTCTTGATTTCAGAAAAATAGAGTTACTGATTAAATAAGACCATGGTTGTCTTATCACTTAAAGTGAGCAGATACTGAGAACATTGCAAATGCAACTCTTTTGCAAGGCATATTAGTACCATGGCTACCTTTTGCTCAGATGTCTGCTATAAAATGCCTGTGCATGTCTGTGAAATTTTACCATGGCTGGTGGTGGCAGGCAGGCTTTCTATGACTTTTTGTCTTTATGTGTGGACATAACTCATAGATTAAGTGTTGTCTAGAAAATCATCTCTTATTATTCCTGAGCAAAATACGTTTTCTGCTGCAACAGCTCATTGCTTCATTGTTGAACTGTTTCGTTCATTCATTCAACCCATAACTGGGCACTCACTCTCTAGCAGGCATGGCATTTTTCATGAACATGTAGATTGTATTTGCGCTGATCCTTGCCCTGTGGATGCATATTTAATACTATTTAGACAGAATGTAAATGTGGGGGACAAATTATAGATGAAGTTGTTTCTTCCTAGGATGAAGGAGTAGAGATTGTAATAACATCAATTATTTCTATGAAAAACCATGACATAAAAGGCCATCTTCTATCAACATGATTTGAAGAAAGAGATTTATTTATAGGTTACCAGGGCTCATGCCCCGGCTGGACGATTCATCTTTTCACAAAGAAATTCCAGGAAAATCTGCCTGATTTCTAGTCTATTCATGCTCACGATGGGAGGATCCATCCAACTTTATATTTACTTTGTAAATGTCTTTCAGCCATGCATAGCTTTTTTAGAGCACGAACCTCAAAATACTTCCCATGCCTCCAATGAACATTAAACTAAAAGAAAACTTGAAAGCTGTAGGAGAAATAAAGAATTGTTTAAATTCTGTGGTTTTCTTTTTGGAAAGTAGCAACCTTAACTGGCTGAGATCAGAGCTTGTCTCTCCTGGTGTAATAATAGCCAGTGTTTATTGTAGCTTATGATGTGCTAAGTGCTTTACACATATTAAGTCTTGTAATCCTTCTAACAACCCTATGAGATTGATACTATTGCTTTCCCTATTTTACAGATGAGGAAATAAAGGTTCAGAGCCAGGCACTGTGGCCAAGGTCTCAATGCTAATAGTAAGTGCAAATTTTGGGAACGACCTTGGACAACCTGGCTTCAGAATGGGTGCTTTTAACTGCTACTGTAGGCTAAGAGAAGCAATGAGTGCAAACTAAGTGGTTATGATGTGCTAATTCTCTTCCTACTCTCATGTCTTGATTTATTTCCAGTCACTATCTCTGCCTTGTTGAAAATGAGAAGCAAGTTAAAATATAATAACTGCAACAACACCCAGGGTTCTTTTCACTCCTTGGTCAAGGGTTCTAGTGTGGGTGTCAGGAGCTGGAGGAGGGAACATGATGCTATTTAGGCCAGATGCCAGCTCCAGATTATGATGACCTAAATGTGAGCCCTGTAAATTAAAATAAATAACAGGCCCAGTTCTTAGCTCATTGACTTATCTCTGACTTACCCCAGACTTTACCCTGGTGGTGGGGGTTGGGGCAGGGATGCAGTAAGGGAGAGAGTATTGAGGTGAATTCAGATCGGACACCTTCAAGATCAGAGAGATATGGGGAATTTAGGTGGAATCGAAGAACTAAAGATCTTTTTTTTGAACTCAGGGGAGTTGGAATTAACTGTTGGTTAATTCCAACAGTTTAGATAATACTCATTTCCGCAGGAATAGAAACATGTAGGGCGAACATGAGATCAGGGGTTCATTTGGAGCCAGGCTTGCATCAGCAACCTGCTAATGGCCAAAAGGACCACAGTTGGAAGTGATTTCCCTCCGAGTGGTGGGCTCTTTGAGGTCGGCTGTAGAAAGAAGGGGAGGAAAGCTGAGAAAGAAAGTGCCTCACAAAATGAGGCCTTCTCATGGCTTCCTGACATATCCATGCCAGCCAGCAGGTATGTGAGCATCCATTGCATTAATCCCCTTCAAACCACAGCCTCCACATTCTGACAGCTTCATTGCCTTGCCTGGCTGGCAGGGATATGAGTTTATACTCAGGACTGTGAATGAAAAATAAAGCATTAACTGTGTTACTTTTTGTTACCTGCACAGTATAAACAGACCTCTAAGAGACAGGACTTCTATCCTTCTGCCTCTCACCTTTATACCTGTAAAGAGGAAATTTTCATTGCCTGGAAGGATCTACGTGAGACCTGCAAGAGGTTGGCCTCAAATCTGGCAAGCAGGTCTCCAAACAAGCTTCATATCATTGAGTAAAGAAAAAAGTCAAATGTTTATTGTGTTCCTTCATTAATATCTACGTTTGCATTTTGCCATCCAGGTTTTAAATAAATATACTTAGTGATGGACATTTACGTCAGTGACTTAATTTTTTCCTCAGAGTATATCGAGCCTGTGAAAGGGGCCAGAATGAAAGGCAACTGTTTATCAAGGTCTTTCTTCTCTTACTGTCTCCAACAGTCTCTGATCTCCTGAGATTTGCCGTGATATGAAAAGTCAACTCCTAGTCATCAGGGTGTGCCTCCCGTTCACAGAAAGGAGATCTTAGAGCATTTTATAGAATACGTCTTTGCTTTAAAGGTATTCGTGACTGGTCTGTTCTAAATAAAGCTTCTCTTTTGCTTTTAGAGATCATTTGCATGCACTTTTTCATAAACAAGTTTACTTACTCTGTGCTGTTTGGACATTAGAACTTCTCTTAAGAAGAGAGAGAATGTACGGGAACTCTTTGGTGAGTTTGAAGGACACCCTTGTTGGGGGCCTTGTGACTTAGTGATAAAATCCCTGCAGATCTGATTACAACACTGTCCTGCCCTGTCTTTCTGGCCAGACATTTCCATCCTGACAGGTGCTTCTCTGGGAGCCTAGAACAGGTGAAGAGCTGAGGTGCAGCCAGAAACCTGGGATAGTAGTACGAGGAGCCAGCCCAGCTGTGGGCTTCAGCTGTCCTGAGAACCAAGCCCTCATCTACCACTGACTGGATGTGCAACCTCTGGTGACGTTTTTAACCCCCATGAGGCTGGGCTACCTTACTGGGAGAGTAGAACCAGTCACAAATACCTCACAGGGGTGTGGTCATGATTCAACTTCCCCTTCCCTCCCAATCCCCGTCTTTGCTTGGGTAACTCCTGTCCAACCTTTACTCCCCCACTGCGCCATCACTTCCTGCAGAAGCTGTCCCTGACTGTCTGGATGGGAGTCCTTGCTATGGCCGCCAATGTCACTCTTCTCTTTTCAGGCCACATCACATCGTGTGTCTTGCCCACTGAACTACAAGCTCTGTGGGGACAGCAAACAGATATGTCTTGTTTATCACACACCCGTTGCAGTGCCTGGCATTGTTGGCTCTTGCTATTTACAGAACAGAGTTGAATTAATGCATGTAAAATACCTAGTGCAAATGTGGCCCATGGTGGCGGTCCCTTTCCTGGCCTTGCTCTTTCTTTAACACGTTACTACTCCAGGTGGCCGATAAAGATTCCAATGGCTGTTTGCTCACACAGTTGGATTTCTCTTCGGACCAAACCAATGCCTAAAGCTAAAACTTTTTGATGTCTCCATCTCCTTAAGCATGTTTCTGTATAAAAGTGCTTCTTGTTTGCATCAAATAGCCTTGTTCTCCTTAGCTTTCTTCATCGCGTTTCCCATATGCTTATTTCTGTCTCTGTTTTGTTGTCTCACCAGTTTTATGTGCATTACCAAGTACCTTCTTATGTGCACTTGTGGATTCCAGAGAATGGAGCCCCTGAATCCCAACATTCACCATTATTCTCCTTTCTTCTGTGACTCAGGGTACTTTCCTCCCTTGTGCTCCCTGACATGCCACCTTTAGAGATTTGCTTCTCTTACTTAACGTGTTTCATCTGGTTTCCAATGCAAATGCTTCCAGCGACCAACTCTGTTAGCTCATCCCAGCTCATCATCACTGGGAATCAGCTTGCTGGGTAACCCAGCTCTGGGTACAGTGAGAATGGGTGTGGAGGAAGGGGAAGGAGAAGGTGACCTGGGTACCTGGAATTCTTCATATGACAAGGGCAGGGCAGAATGGGCAGAATGTGCTGTGATCACATAAGAACTGGGTGCCAGAGGTGACCTGGAGCCTGGCCAAGAAACACTGAGAGGGGAAACATGGGCCAACCAACAAGGAATAGCCCTACCTCACTGTTCCCTGCAGACAGCCCTTCTCCTTTGGATTAGGAAGGGCTCCATGAACACTGCTTGTCTGACTACCTAGCTGGGTGGTCTGTTCTAATGCCTTCTACCACCACCTCATTATTTTCAAAAATACATTCCTTAAAAGATTGAATAAGTGTCTTCAATTGAGGGGGATTCTGATTTATTTATACCTGAAAAAGAACCCAAAGGGGAAAAACATCAAGGTTCCCTACCAAGAGATGAAGACAGGAAACAGGAAAATACCATAGATCTCTTACCTAAAGGAATATCCCATGTTATCTGGTAGCTCTCCGCAGTTCAAAGGGCAAGGAGACGGATAATGAGGAAAGAGAAGTTTTAAGGAGATCAGAGAAAAAGAAAAAATCAGAGGGAAAGGCCCATGGCATACTCTAGGGTCGTCACAATCCTGGAGTGAACATGCAATGCTCCCACTGTTCGATAGGACTTGGCTGGGAGGCCTATTGTCCTGTAAAGTCTCGCAGCTCCTCTAGGTCAGGCTTGTTGTCCTAGACTAATGGAATGCCTTGTTATTGTTTCTTTGTGTAAAGCAGCATCATGCACTCCTTCTCCATATTCATAGTTTACCAATTAGTGATAAATACACTAATTACTTATGAAATCAATGCACACTTTTCTAAATAAAATATTTTAACTAAAATATGGAGTAGAACATAACTAAAAGAGTTCACCTAAAATATTACAAAGAAGAATTAGGACGAAATCTCTCTTAGTTTCCATCATTTGGATTAAGGGTGAGGCAGACATAATGAAGCTTGCTACTGTGTTCCCTGCTTGAACTGACCTTAATTCAGTCAACAAATATTCATCTTGTGCCAGCAGAGGACCTGGCACCGTGCAGGGCATAGTGGTGGGCAAGCTAGACCCTGTGCTCACCCTTTTGGCACATATGTCCTTTTGGAAGAGACAGACATTAAATAATGACAAAAGTCTGTAATTACAAAGACAGATATGACCTCTGAGGGAAAGTGCTATATATGCACACAGCTCCCTGCAGTGGGTGAGAAACAGGGTGCTGATGTCACAGCAGTGCCAAGCCCTGGATAGAACAGGATGGGCTCCTACAAGACCTACATGTAACAGTTATTCTTTCTGCTGCCAAATTGGACAGAGGAGAATGAGGATGAACTGAATTGCTGAAGACTTGATTGGACAGTAAGAATTTTATTCGACTCCGGGCAATATTCTTTTGCCCAATAAAGCTGCCAGTAAGCCTCTTCTTGGGTCACCGAGTGTTCAGTTAAACTGACATGACTTTGGCTCCAAATCTATGAGGTTGAGGCATTTTTAACATCCATCCTTGGACAGAAATTAACTTTATAAACCCTGCACAGAATACCAGATGATATTAAACTGCTTCCTGATTTTTAGGAATAACATTTAACGCATTAAAATGAGCACTAGCAATAAAAATTAATTAAAATAATTAGTGTAATAGCCAAAATAAAAATATCTAATTAAAATAAGAGTGGCTATAAAAGCATATTTTGATTCTTCAGTGGGATTTTAAAGATGTTTTCAATAAATTCTCAGGAAATTAGATTTTCAATTTTATGGACAAGTGATACATTCTAAATACATATAATTGATGAAGTATTTTGTTTAAATTCCAGAGTTTATACAACTTTACTATAAATTCAAGTAGCCATCTAGAATTTTTACCTAAAACAGATATGAGGAAGTTAATTTGGAGACTAAAATTGATTACTTTATGATCATATTCTCATGGAATTTTAGAACTTTAAATTCAGAGTGTTTATATTTATAATTAATTGTTACCCCATGTAAATTTTTCTGTAAAAAGTTTACTTTCTCTTTCTCCTGATATCAGACCCCCATGCCTGCAACGTCTTCACTGTTTACATGTCCCTTTGTTATTTCATGCATTCATCTGCACAACTTGATTTCGAAGGTCTGCAAACTGTTAATGCAGTAAAGGAATATGTAATTTATTCCAGTTACAGACCCTTTACAGATATTTCTGTCTGTAGGAGGTATTAGGTTAGTGCTCAAATGAGGGCTAAGTCATAGCTACGCATGTCAAAGTGAACGCATTTAGTAACATCTCATGGTTCTGTTTCAATAACTTCTTAGCTTTATGCTGGCCAGGCTGACATTTTATTTATGGCCTGAATCCTTTGCACTAAGCCAGAGATCTGGACAGTCTCAGGACGCCATCAGTCACTCTAGTCTCCAGGGCAAGTTTGGAAATATCTATCGTCTTTTGCATTATCCAATCTCCAGTCTGTATATAAAGAAAGGAATGACTTGCTTTCTAAAAGATTGAAGATGAAGGTGGTTTCTGATATGCAAGTAGTAATAGGTTATAAGGATTTGGTCTTAATATAGGATCTTACTTCTTTAATCACAGACCATGCCTACGAATTTTGTTTCTGTGGTAGCTTGACAAAGTGTCAGATAACCAACCAACCGTAGACCTTGTCCCCTGAAAGAGCTTGTACATGCTTGTCAGCAAGTCCTAGGTTCTAGACTTCTGTGTTCATCTACCAATTCCTAGCTGTGAGAATATACATACTTATGCTAATCACCAAATATGAAATTGAATCAGAGAAATGAATTGACAGGGAATATAGACATACTATATCTCTATTTTATATTTGTAGTGGTGCTTTTGCCTTTCACTGAAAGAAGCCACAAGAAATAGACAACGAAGGCTGTGTTGGCATCCTCTCTCTGACCCAATATTAGTGAGGAGATCATTCATCATAATTCTCAAGTCTCAGATGGCTAATTTCTTTTAGACTTAAGTACTGAAAATGTTTTGCTTTCTTTGGAAAATTGGTGCTTTTCTTCTGATGAACAATATGGGAAAACAATGTAATTGACAGCACTTCCATTTTTACTTTGGGTCACAAGAAACTTGGAATCAATTTGCAAACCAACCATGGTTATCCTCTTGGACCTCTTGGCCTATAAATTAGGGTCCTATATTTTTTCTTCTCATTCTAACAATGTATTTTGATTTATATCTTTCTTGGTGTTTATTTTCACTTTATTCTTTTATGGCACATACTCCTTTTCAAGTCATCTTAGCACCTTAGTGATTTAAGAAAGATTATCAATCAATCAATAAGAGAGCCAAGTTAGGGGTTTCCCATCATTCTCATAAATCCCTTTTTCTGACACCATTTCTTACAAATGGTCAGGCTTTATGTGTTTTTGGATGAGTATGTCAGGAGGAGGAGGCTAGGAGGAAAAAGTAGGATTTCCTTGAAGTTGGCTTCTCTTGACACCTCCCACTGTTTAAAGAGGCAGCTCATTTGTCTCTGAGCCAAACTGCTAGGACTCTCAGAGTCATTTCTCATTCTTTTGGAAGTAAAGGGACTCAGGTTTGAAAGAGGCAATTTATCTCCCATAGGGAAGCAAAAATACCTAAACTTTGTATAAAAGTTTCCTGAATAATTTTAGGATTACTTTATTTTCCTTTTTCTACAGGCAACTTAATTCAAAAAGTATGTTTTGTTTGAAGATCAGATCAGATTTATTTTGATAGTTTCATATCTTCTGTTGTGTTCCAGGTTTTACAACGTGAAAACCACAACAACTGAAAGTATACTGGATTAAGTGACACATTCGCACATGCCAAATTCCAGGGCAGCCTCCCCCTGGCTTGTGGAGGTCTCCACTCAACCCTGAATCTCTCTCTTAAGACTGCCCCCCTCACCCCCATTCTCAGGGTGTGTAGCCTCAAATAGCAAATAAAAATCACTATGGCAGGTTGAAGGGAGTCTACAGAAGAAAAGGGAAAGTTTTATATTTTAGTATCCTTTTTTTTTTTTTTTTTTGAGATAGAGTCTCACTGTGTTGCCCTGGCTAGAGTGCTGTGGTGTCAGCCTAGCTCACAGCAACCTCAAACTCCTGGGCTCAGGTAATCCTCCTGCCTTAGCCAGACTACAGGCATGCACCACCATGCCTGGCTAATTTTTTCTATATATTTTTAGTTGGCCAATTAATTTCTTTCTATTTTTAGTAGAGATGGGGTCTTGCTCTTGCTCAGGCTGGTTTCGAACTCCTTACTTTGAGGGATCCACCCACCTCGGCCTCCCAGAGTGCTAGGATTACAGGCGTGAGCCACCACGTCCGGCCTTTAGTATCCTTGAAGGTGCTTTTTTTCCAAATGAGAGGCCTTGCCTTTTTTTTTTTTTTTTTTTTTTTTTTGCTCTGGGCCTCACATATTACGTAGCTGGCCAGTCCTGGGAACTTATAAGAAAATAGGATCTCCAGCCTCATTCTAGACCCACTAAATCACAATGTGCATACCCAAATTTCTAGGTAATTCACATACACATACACTGACCTAGATGTGAGTTGTCCATATGTGCCACTGGGCACGTGTGAGTACGGAGCACTTGAATTGTGGCGAGTCCAAATTGAGATGTGCTCTGAGTGTAAACCACACATCAGATTTTGAAGACTTAGTATGAAAAGAAAGTAAGATATTTCATCAATAATTTTCATGTTGATTAACATCAAAATAATAACATTTTTGATAGGTTAAATAAACATTAAATGTAACTTTACCTGTTTCTTTTTTACTCTTTTAATATGGATAGTAGAAAACTTTATATCACATAGTGGCTTGCGTTCTTGGCTCGGGTTTGTGCTTCACATCGTATTTGTATTGGACAGCACTGGACAGATCCCTTTTCTACTTATTTTTCCATCTAAACTGATTATCTTCTGTCTCATTCTTTCAGGAACAGTTTAAGTGATTAATATATTAAAATTACAAACGAATTCAACCTAAAGTACCAGCATCAATCTAGTAATTCATCATGTTACCATTTCTAGTTTCTGAGTTTTAACTGGGATCTTTAACTGGGATCTATTGCAGTGTTCTCTAAATTTAGCTGACATCAGCATGCCCTGGAGGGCTTGTTAAAATGCAGATCACATTGCTACATTCTGCCCCCAAAATGTCTGACTCAGTCAATCTGAGGTGGGGCCCAAGAATTCCATTTCCAGCAAGTTCCCAGGTGATACTGAGGGTGGTTTGGGACCCACACTATGAGAACCACTGTTGCTTCACATGGGAATCACCTGGGTAGCTTCAGCAAATTACCCATGAATGGCTAAGCCCTCACCTCCAGAGACTGTAATTTAGCTTAAGATGGAGCTTGGGGAATGACTTTTTAAAAAGCTCCCCATGTGACCCTATCATGAAGCAAGGTTGAGAATAAATACTTTAATTCAAAAACAATTATAAGTAGGAATTACAGGCATTGAGACAAGGCCAGAGTAGAGATGCTTTTCTTTTTTCTTTTTCTTTGAGGGTATGGAGGGCCAACCATATGCTCGATCTTCACTGTAACCTGGTGGGTTAAGTGTTGATTTGCACTATTTTAGTTTTATCAACAGTGGAGTTGAGGTTCAGGAAAGTACAGTGATTTGCCCACATGGCACAGGAAGATAACAAGAGCCCAACGCTCCCTCTTCTTACTTTCAAACATCCCCAATAAGCCCCTGAAATGCAAGAAGGTCAAGACCTGGGCATTTCAGGTCTCTCTCTTGTCTTGCCCTGTGTGGTTCACACCTCTCAGTGCCTTTTGAAACACACATGGCTATCTGTGCTGTGCAGAGATATCTGATTTACTTCAGGGAAGCTTGACATCAAATGGAGTTATACCCTTTTTACTTGCAAGTCTGGTGTGTTTGTCAAGAAGATGCATCTTAAAAATAATTGAATCTCTTGTGTTTGCCTTCAAGCATGAGGAAACGTGAATATGAATTCAGTTTACTGATGAATCATCAGCTCAGCAGAGTCCTTGATTTGACTGACTCACCCAGCGTGTGACTCATGTGCTGTTGGATTTATATTGTTTGGAGACAGATTCCCACAGCTTCTGGAGGTGCTGCATTTTCTTTTCAATGTTTGAAAACCATTGTTTATGATTTATAAAAATTAAAATGGCAGTGCAAATGGTTAATCCATATTGCCATAGCATATATATGGACACTAACTTTGGCAGAGAGAGAAAGGTTGTAGTTCCTAAGGTCGTGGCAGGTAAGGTTTACTTAAGGTAGAGTAAACCCTTCATCTTGACTAGATCAATAACAAATCTGTTTTGTTTCTCAACAAGCATGATTGATGTGGGTGGACAACCATCCCCAGGATGTGTATTTTGAGTTGCTTCTCAATAGCTTGGGTAAGTTTGAATGATAGTTCATTTCTCCCTGCTTTTTTGGCCACTTGTCATTCTCAAGGTAACTGTGAAGATTAAGCATTTTTTAGTTCAAATTCCTCAAGTTTATTTCTTGAGTTTTGGCTTAGATTACAGGGGTTATACTAGTTCTCAATACTTAAGGACATTTTTATTATTTTCCCTTCTCTCTTAGATATATACTGAGTTCTACGTTTCCTGGGTTCTGAATTTCATATCACAACACCCCACTGCCTGCCATTCTTTGCAGCAGAGGTGAGACACAGACTTCGATCCAGGCCCACTTGCTGCAGCTGTCGTGCTGTTCGTGGCTTTGCTCTTTGAAGCCACATGACTCTCTCTTACCTTGATGATTACTTATGACGCATCGAGAAGATGGCTCTTCACCAACCAAACGGTAGGTTATTGGATGACACAAATCAATCTTTTAAATTGAAGCATCTAAGGCTGTATGCTGATAATTTTAACAACATCCATTAAAATGACCAGGAATAGATATCCTTTCTTTGTGACGACTCATGAAACAGAAGATATTTTAAAATACCGGACCTTTCCAAATATTAGTGACACAGAGGAAACTAAATTGATTTTGGAATCTAAAATAAGCACCCTAATGAAGTTCTGCAAAAAATTTACCATCTTTAATACAATAGGTAAACAGAATCTCTAAATAATATGAGCAACTAATTTTAACTCATAATATTCTGTCTTGACACACTGTTTCACAAAGTTAATAAAAACTGTGGAAATGATCGGTTTGAATTGTATCCCTCTTTTCATCCCTAAACTTTAATTCGTTAAGATACTATCAATCAGTGAAGTGTTTAAAAGGATTCTACTAGTTATGCGAAGAGCCTGCGTTTAAACAAATGTATAATTTAGAGTTCATCTGAAGGAGTTGAATGTGAAAGACTTGGCAGACTCATCAGGATAACTCAATGTAAATAATTTGTGAATATAGTAAGTCTGCTGAAACAATCTGGAAAATGTGTAAAATCTGCCTGACCTATGTAACTGTATATACCAACAGATATCTTTAGTTTTCCCAGAATGTTTTTGGTGTATTTATCTTCTCATCTGCAATAATCAGGGACTCCTAGGTGCAAATAATGGAAACCCAATACAAACTCTTTAAAGCAGAAAAGAAATACATTGAACCCAGGGCTCCCAAGTGTGGTTTTCAGGGCCTGTCTCTTTCCATCTTGCTTTTCCTGACTTCTCTTTACATGCTGGCCTCATTTTTATCTGTTGTAGATGGCTTATTTCCTTGGTCAGGAATCGTGGAGGTAGGCAGCTCCAGATTTCAGTTTTCTTAGAGCTTGCCACCTTAGAGGGAGGGAGGCTTTTTGTTTTACTACTTCCGTGTAAGACTGCAGTTGCCAACCCCTGGACTGTGGTATGGGTCTATGGCCTGTTAGGGACCAGGCTGCACAGCAGGAGGTGAGCAGCGGGCAAGCAAACAAAGCTTTATTTGTATATACAGCAGCTCCCCATCACACACATCACTACCTGTGCTCCGCCTCCTGTCAGATCAGTCGTGGCATTAGATTCTCACAGGAGCACAAACTCTACTGTAAACTGCACATGTGAGGGATCTAGATTGGCTCCTTATGAGACTCTAATGCCTGATGACCTGAGGTGGAGCTGAGGTGATGATGCTGGCTGGCGCTGGAGAGCAGCTGCAAAAGAATCCCCAAACCATCCTGTCCTCACCACCTGCCCACCCACCCCCTGACCCCATCCATGGAAAAATTGTCTTCCATGAAACTAGTCCCTGGTGCCAAAAATATTGGAGTCCGCTGGTTGTAAGAAACCTAAACCAAGATCCTGGCATGCTCTAGCCTCCCTTACTGAAAATGGGGAGAGGGTAGGGTAAGCCCCATTGTAACCACATAAACTGCACTTTTTTTAAGGAAAAAGCTATGCCTATTCCAAAATAGAGGGGGTGCTGGGTGCAGAAAATACAACAGATGTCCACTATTTAGCCATTTTATTGTCATTTTTATAGGCCATAACTTTAGTGGCAAATCTGTCTTGTTTGTTGAGTGATTTCTATGTAGGTTTTTGGGTGTGTGCTTGCATGTTTTTTTGTTTTGTTTTGCTTTGTTTTGTTTTAGATCTATGATTGTATTCATTAAAGGAAAATTCAGTTTTTACTGGGAAATATATTTACCCAAGTCCTGCACCCAGCATGTCCCCAGAATTTGTCTTTGACACTGCTTTGGAAGATCTGAATTAGAAATAATATGGTTAATAGCCACACAGAGATGGAGAAAAAGAAGTAGAGATATGGTGTGCAAAGGGAAAGCTTAATTCTTTGTTGATTTTACTATACTACCTTTAAAAAATCATAAATGTGGGCAGATTATTCTTCTGTACTACTGCAAAAAATTGAGATATGGACTATTTCTTTAACTGAAGTATGTAAGCAATCTTAATAAGCATTACAGAATTATTTTTGACCCCAGGACATCCTGGGACTCTGAGGGAAGTACATGTCATAGGTAGCTCCCAAATGCATTATGATGGCTCCATAACAAGAAACTTCCTGGTAATAGAAACAGGAAAACCAGGATGAGCGTGTGATTATAGAAATTCCTGGAAATAGCTTGTCCTTTGGGAAAGAGGGCTGCTTTGCCAGACTGGCAGTGGCAAACGTGAAGTGAGATTATAGTGAGAGACCATGGAAAACCAGGGTGTTTGGCTTGAAATCAAATCAAATCATAATAAGTTAAAAATCTCTGCCTGAAAATTCAAGTTAAACTCTGTTGAGCTCACAAAGGTAATTGGGGACACTAGGCTCAATGGCATGTCCTGAATGTATTTTATTATCCTTAAAAAGAAATATTTGTGGAATACAAATAAAAAGAAAGAGAGAGCTTGATGGCCTTGCATATGCCATGTGCCCGTGTGGCAGTGAGAGAGGAACTGTGGGACAATGGGGACACGTGGGAGGGGTGGAGAGGGTCACAGCACAATGCTGCACTTGTTTGTGATGATGCCAAAGTGCGTAGAAGAACTTATGCCAGGAACATAAGTTCAGGTTTTGTTGCAAAACAATAAAAAAACTTTTAAAGAAAATACTGGAAGGGCAAACTTAATTTTTAAAAAATTTGTGTATATGTTATGAGCTCCCAAACCTTAAAATAATCTCAGCAGATTAGCAGAAACTCCTTTGGGAAACAAGCCAGAGTATTGAGAGTAAATCTACGTCAGTCACTTTCTGTAAAGTAGAAGAAAACTTGAAAAATTGACGACAGACAGGATAGTGAACCAATGAGGTTGTTGGAAACTCAGATAAAAAGTCTGTTCGTCGGGATTTGCTCCCGTCCTTGAGGAAGGAAGAATTGTTCCTCTTCCAATTAATCTTGATGGCCCTGTCTAGAACCTGGCTCCACTTAACTTCTCTGGGACATGACTTCACCTACGATCTCTGTGACAGGGCCTGCTGGTTGCCAACTCAATATCCATTTTCCCCATCTTTCTAAGTAATGATCAGTTTTACCAGAAAGCAACATGCCCAACTAGAAGACTTCATTTTAGTCTGCCTTGAAATTAGAGACAGCCAATGAGAGTAAGTGCAAGTCATTGGGTAGGGTTTCTGGAAAGGCTTTAAAGAGGTTAAAATATCGAGGAGGTACCTTTGTCCATCTCCTCTTTTTCTTTTTTCTAACTAGGAGCCTCGTGTGATCACTGGAACTGCAGTGTCCATTTGTGACGATTAAAGAAACTTGAAGATGGAAGATGTGCTGATGACTGGGAAGTGACACCATGGAAGAGGCCTGGGTCTCTGATGACTATGGGGCAGCCACAGCTAACCTTTGTCTATGTTGGTCATTTCCAAATCCCCACGGTATACAATAGCTCAGTTACATAATAGGTGCTCAGTAGTTTTTGGAGGGATGCGTGAATAAATGTGTTGCTCACGTGGACTTCCTCCAATTGTCTGCAGCTGGCTCAGCCCCATCCTATGTATTAAGGTCATTAAATGTGAAATGTCCAATTTGAATCAAAAGTTTAGTTTATTGTATCTCAAACAAGAAGTACAATTAATCAAAATATGTGTGTAAGCTATGGACACAGTTTTGCTATCTTAATGGTAGCTTGTTTATGCCAGCAGTGAAGAAGCCTGGAGAGCGAGTGGTGATGAAATCGCCAAAGGCATTCTCTACAGCTTGTTGAGAACTGAATATTTTTCCTTGCAAGAAATGGTCCAAAGTCTGGAAGAAGTGGTAGTCAGTTGGTGCAAGGTTTGGTTGTGAATACGGTGGATGAAAGAGAGTTTCCAAGTCTAGCCTCTGTAATTTGAGCAGTGTTGTTTGTGCGACATGTAGTCTTGCAAGAGGATTGGCCTGTCTCTATTGACCAATCTCAGCTACTTAATTGCAAGCATCCTCATCATTTTCTCTAATTGGTTGCGGTAGACATCTGCTGTAATCGACTGACTAGGTTTCAGGTAGCTATAGTGGATAATACCAGAGCTGGGTCACCAAACAGACACCATTGGCTTTTTTGGATGAATATTGAGTTTTGGACTGTGTTTTGGCACTTCATCCTTATCCAACCGTTATGCTGAATGCTTTCAATTGTCAAAAAGAATCCATTTTTCATCACACATAATAATATGGTATAGAAATGGTTCACCTTTATGTTGTGACAGCAAAGAAAGGCAAGCTTTGAGACGATTTCTCTTCTGATGCTTATTTAGTTCATGCGGAACCCATCTATCCAGCTTCTTTACCTTGCCCATTTATTTCAAATGGCCCAATATTGTTCGACTAGTCATGTCAAACCTTGCTGCTAATTCATGTGTAGGTTGAGATGGATTCCTTTTTTCTACAGCTTTCAGCTCATCATTATCCACATTGGTCTTCGGTTGACCACATGGCTTGTTTTCAAGATTAAAATCACCAGATTGGAACTTCTCAAACCATTGATGTACTGTGCATTCATTAGCCACATCCTTCCCAACACTTTGTTGATATTTTGAGCTGTCTGCAGTGCATTTTTCCCATTACAGAACTCATTCGAAAATAACATGATTTTTTGACTTATCCAAGGTTTCACAAAAATTGCTGTAAAAAAAATCTGAAAGATAATCACAAGCCAAAATGTGCACTTGAAAGATTGAGGCTAGGCTGTACCTTCACAATAAACATAAAACAAGAATTATCAAAGTGAAATATCAGAGATATCAATTGTCAAACTTAGTACTTAAGAACATTTCATGCTTAATAACCTAATATTTGATGAGCTTTACTTCCCACTTCTGCCAGTCTCTCCTTGAATTTTGTTTTTGTGTCTTAATTTTGATGCAGCTTCGGATTTCTTTACTTGACTAGAAAACTCTGTGTGCCGGGACTTATACTTTTACGTAATTGGCATATACATAGTTTTAGGAAAAGTATGCCTTCTTAGGAAAGGCCACCATAACTTGATTTATTTCTACAGTGGGAAAAAATGTTAGATGCTCAGGACTTTAAAACAATCTTCAAATACACAAATACTTTTACTTTCAGAAATAGTGTCTGACTAGTTTTTATTTTCTACTGAAATAAAAATAAGAGGAAGATGGATTTAGAAGGACTTGAAAATAAGTCATGACTGTACCACTTTCACCTGATAGTAAATCAGTTCATTTGGCCATAACCTTGGGCTTACCTACCAGCTACTCATTTTCAATATGGCAGCAAAATTGAAGCAGCCAATATTTCTGATTCCCAACTGTGTGCCTTGTCTAGTAGATTGACTGTGGAACTGGTTTCATTGGACTACTTAATCAGGATGTTTCTGAAATACTTTTTAAATTATGTAGCCATAGGAAAAAGCATTTAGACAGTTCTTTAGCAAATTTATTAAGCACCTACTATATATGAATCGCTGGGAATAGGTGCCAGGATTAAGAGTGGTAAACTGAACACACCATCCTGTTACAGCATCAAATTGGTATTAACTGATCAACACTTAAGTACACGTATAGTAATAACATTCATCGGGTGTTCGGCAGATGGGAGGAGGGTGGAGGGGATGGGTATATTCACACCTAATGGGTGTGGTATGCACCGTCTGGGGGATGGACACACTTGAAGCTCTGACTTGGGTTGGGCAAGGGCAATATATGTAAGCTAAACATTTATACCCCATTATATGCTGAAATAAAAAAATAAAAGAAAAAAAAACAACTTGGCATTTGCCCACAGGGCTGAATCAGAATAATAAGGACAAGTGTTTGGGGGGGGGGGAGGAAAGAGATCACTTTGCTGGCAAAGAAGGAAAATGGCAGACCTTTTCATCTCAAAATCCAAATTTCCTGAACATAGGCAGAAATACAGTGCTTTTAAAGGGAGGGCTCCTTAGTTCTTGGCTCTTGTGGTCAACTGTTCTAATTGTCCCATCTCTGCCAAAGACAAAGCCTGTGAACTCTGCCAGCCACCCATCTGGGGAGCTGGTGCCACCTGGGAATTGTGTCTTTTAACAAAGCACCTAACCTGCCTCAGGGATGCAGGGCAGGCTGCAGTTCCCAAAAAGAGTGGGAAGAAGTTTTAAAGAGACAGAAAATCTTTTTTTCTTTGTGTCCTCAGGCCCTTCTCTCTGTTACAATCCCTGCCCTCATGGACCTTACAGTCTACTGGGAGAGCTATACATTAAATCATCAGACACAAGTACATTTTAGTTACAAATTGTGATAAGTACTGTAAGAGAAAAGAACAGGGTGCTGTAAAAGAGAAAGACCAGGGAAACCTAGTTTATATTGCGTCATCAGAGAAGGCCTCTCTGACATTCAAACTGAGACTTGGAAGATGAGAAAAATTTAGCTAGGAAAACAGTTGAGGGAAGTATATTCCTGACAGAGTAAATAATGTGCAAATGTGCTAAGCAGGAAACAGCTTAAGAGTATTTAAGAAACTCAGAGCAGTGCTAAGGTGGAGGGAGCCAGGAGAACGCCTGCTGCAGTTAGACAGCAAGAGGGGCAAGCGAGGCCAGATTATGCAAGGCTATATGTGCTGTATGGTATCAGTGGCCTACTGCTCTGTAACAAAGCACCCTAACACTTACTGGCTTAAAAGAATAACGATTTATTTGCTCATGATTCCATAGGTCAGCAATTTGGGCTGAATTTGGGTGGGCCGGTTTCTGCTGATCTTACCTGGGCCTACTCATATAGTTGCAGTCAGCTGGTGACTATAATAGCTGGGGTGCAAGACGGCCTCCTTCCTGTCTGGCAGTTGGTGCTACCTGTCAACTAGGCCCCCTTCTCCATTTCGTCTTTGATTCCCTTAGGAGGCAAGTCTGAACTTCTTGATATGTGGCAATCTCAGGACAGCAAGAGGACCAGAGCAGGAGCTGCAAGGCCTCTTGGGCCGTCCTTCGAATTTGTACAATGTCACTTCTATCTCATTCTATTGGTCAAAAAGTGTCACAGGGCTAGTCCAGATTCAAGATGCAGGAAAGTAGCACTTCCTGATGTAAGAAGGGTAAAGAATTTACGGCTATTTTTAGTCTGACTTATTAAGGCTTTTATAAGTATAAAGAAAAGCAATGAGAAACCTTTAAATAATGGAGTGATACCATCTGGTTTACTTGTGGTGTTACCTCTTTCTCTCCTCAGCCCCATTCATGTTCTGGCTTTTGAGTTTAACAAGCCTAGATACGAGGGAAATGGAAAGAACTCTGTATAGGCCACAGCTTTGAGGGAATATGTGACATCAGAAAGTAAGGTCATCCAGGTGGGAGAGCCACAGAAGCTTGGATGCTTGTGGATTACTTGAATGGAAGCTCAAGTCCTCTCCCTCTGGGTTGTCCATAGGGATTGCAGGAGGTAATGTCAGAATTCCAATACGGAGTTATGGGACGACTTGGTGGTAACCGGTGTGTGCTGAAGACCAAAGCGGTATTCTGGGATCTCAGCAGATACTGGCACGGACAGATGATAGACAAAGTCAGGTGCTCACATGCCCAGCCTTACTCCTACGTAGTTATTCAGAATTAGCTGTGCCCCCAGAGGCAAGGGAGCAGGGAATCCTTGAATTTGAAGGATAGAATAGAGCTTAAAATAAAAATCGAGTTACATAAAATAAAAGAAGTTCTATTTCTTGAACACACATTTGTTGCTAAAAATACACTAGGTATATGCACTATATATGTCTTTAAATGAACCTTTCATTGAAGTATAATAAATACGTAGAAGAGTACACAAATCAATCAAAGAATAAAAATATATTTTCATGACACAAACACACTCATGTAGCCATTGTCCAGATCAGTAAATGGAATATAACCAGCACTCAGGAATTCTGCTCCCTTCTTTCCCAAGGTAACTCCCGTCCTGACTTCTGTCACCATAGACTAGTTTTGTCTATGTTCTCAACTTATGTGATGGAATCATGTAGTGTGTACTTTTTTTGTGTTTGGCTTATTTCATTCAGCACTATGTTTGTGAGATTTGTCAATGTTGCTGAGTGTAGTTTGTTCATTATCATTACTCATTGGCATTCTGTTGTATGAATATGTAATACCACATTTTATTTAACCATTCTTCTTCTATCGTTGATAGATATTTGGGTTTTTTCCAATTTTGGGCTACTATGAAAAGTGTTGCTAGGTACATTTTTACATGTTCTTTGGCAAGCATTTGTATACATTTCTTTTATTTGTATACCTAGGAGAGAAGTTACTAGATCATATTGTATGTGTATACTTGGCTTCAGTAGATGGGCCAAATTATTTACCAAAGTGGGTGTGGTAGTTGACACTCCTACCAGAAATTAATGAGAATTCTAGTTGTTTTGACATATTTGCTAACACTTGGTATTGTCATAGTTTTAAATTTTAGTTATTTTACACAGTATGTATGGTTTTCACTGTGTTTTTAATTTGTATTTCCCTGATAATTAATGTGATGGAGCAGCTTTCATGTGTTAATAAGGCCATTTGTTTATTTTATTCTGTGGAATGTATATGCACATCTTTTGTTCATTTTTCTACTGGGTTTTCTTTCTTTTTCTTATGGATTTGTAGGAATTCTTTATAGATTCTGACCACAAGACTACACACACACACACGCACACACACATACACACACACAAACATACATACACATACTTATTTACGGCTTGCTTTGTCACAGTTTTAATGATGTTATTGAATGAAGAAAATTTTTTATTTTATTCAATCTATCACTCTTTTCTTTTATCATGAGTGCTTTGTGCATCTTTTTCAAGATCATCTCACGTATTCTTGGCCCTTTGCCTCTCCATGTATATTTTACAGTCAGTTTGTCAATTTCCATAAAAAGCCTAGTATTGGGATTGCTTTGAATCCAAATTTTAGAAAGGTCTCTCTTAGGAAGTCACATTTAGGCTTAAACCTAAAGGATTAGAAGGAGCCAGTTAGGTAGAGAGAGTGTGGGGTTTGGGGAGGTGGAGAATTTTCTAGTCAAAGAGAACATCAAGACATGCAAAGAACAACATGCAAAGACCCAAGCATAGCAAAGTCAAGAAACTGATAGGTGGTTGGTGTAGCAGAAGAAAAGGGATTGATGTGAGGCTGGTGTGTGGGTCAAAACTCAGTTACTACAGTCTTGAAGGCCTTTGTGAGCAGTTTAGGTAAACAGTAATCAGCAGAAACTTAGAAATTGTTGCTTTGTTTGCTTTACTTGCTTGTTATTAAGATGTTTTTTGTTGGACCAAGATTTGTCTTTGGCATTTATTCAATTTTTTACAAGAAAAAAGTGACAATTTGAAAAGCACTCAGAAATTCACAAAGCTATAATCTGATTCTCTCTTTGGCTAAAAACAAAAGTATAATATGAATTTTGTTGGATTCTTTGACTCAAACTTGGGCTGAATACATCCATGAGTGCTTTCTGAATCCATTTTACTCCCACAATTCCTTGTATTAGAACTCAGCACACTAAAACATTTCTTTGAAAACTAAGCAAAAATGTCCCCCACATGACTCAGTGTATGTTCATTTCGTATCTACTTTCATTTTTCTTTGTTCGTCAGGAAGAGTCACAAAAGAGATGAGTCAACTATAAATGCAGGAGTGTGAATCTGTGCTCATTATCCTCAAGCATCCATGGAAACACTTGTAGCTTAGAGCTCTGATCAATAGGTCTTTTGTTATTTCAAGGGCTGTGCTAACATACCCAATGGCTATATGTTTTTGAATGCTTCAAAGAATCTTTGCTATTCTCTAGAAAGAATGCAGCTACCTTAGCAATTGCAACACCACTCCATGTATAAAATGCTTTCTGAGCAAGTTCAAGCTGTTATATTCATGTCGAATTGGGCAACCTTTACAATAGTACTTCGTATCAGAGCAATTGCTCATGGTTCTAGAAAGTAAGTTCTTGTTACTCTGTCTTAATACCATAAAAAGAATGCAGTTCAATAAGTGGTTGAGTACCACTATGGGCTAGTTACATTGGGTCTATTTTGAGGATGCAAAGATAACTAAGGCTGAAAAATGAGTATCAATGCCTTATCTATTCCAGAGTGCAGGGTGGTGAGACTCCCTTAAAGAAAATAATGTGGAGTAAGGAGAGAGGAACATACAAGTAAGCAATAATTTACTAAGCACAAGTGAACTATGCATAAAAAAATGGTGTCAATCCTTCATTTTTCTAGCTCTGGCCTCACCAACAGGTGTGGTCTGGAAAAGTCTTGTCACCTGACGTCCATTACTTAGTAGGCTGGGGTCAATGTCTTCAGAGTGCTGGGGTCTCTTTAGGGTCTAGCCCATTTTCTGAGGGTATGACCATGCTCCCTAAATACTTGGTTACTATCTGAGCTCTGTAACAAATGGGACAGCCCCCTGGAACTCCCATGTTTCCTCCCACTTGACTTCCGAATGTGCTTCTCCCAAGAGGCTTACCTACTGTAGCCCACCGCCAGGCCCAGAGCCCTTTGAGTCGTGGTGCTGGCATATCCTGCAGGGGTTGCCAAACTCTCCTGGATGCTGATATGCAAGGTAACCTTACTTCTTTGCAATGAGGCTAAGAAGGCAGCTTTATTTGTCCCTTATCTTTAGACCCATCGGGTTCGAGTTCTCTTTCCATTCTTTAACCAGACTTGCTGAGGGCTTCTTGTTTCTTGTTTGCATGAAGACAGGAAAGCCAGTTGTGTGTAAGGGAAGAGAACATTGGCCAGTCTGGGTTGAATGAATAGAGAATAAGTAAATTGTGGAGATAAATCTAGAATGATCTGTTGGGGCTGGGACAGGAATACCCTTACATGTCAAGTAAAGGATATTTATTGGGCTTTGTTTAGCGGGAAAGGGGAATGAAACAATTGGAGGTCTAATTTAGCACTGTTTGTAATATATAATGGGAAGTAGTGCACTCAGTGTTATGTACTACACTAATACATAGAAAAAAGCAAACATTATTTTCTAGCACTGATTTAATTTTGCTCTCAAATCTCCCTCCCCATGGTAGAAAGGTGAGGGGGCACTTCAACTTGACAATTATAGGCTATATTTAGTCTAAAAAAAATTCTCTTTCAGATGAGTATATTCTATTTTAGACAAATATTTTGTCAAATTCATACTTTGAACTTCTTCCTTGGGCTATTAGCCCTTTTCCCCAAAATAACGTCTGGGAATAGGAACTCTCTGTCTTCTCGGCTAGGAGAGGTGGCATTTTTACCTGTTGGTCCTTATGCTGACCTCTAGGTCTTCACTGGGCTTGTTTTTGAGATGTCCCTTGCTGGCTGACCTGTTGAAATTCACTACTGGTTAAACTATTGGTTTACTCTTATGGCACGTTTAGAGCCTCATGATCCTTTTCTTAAAATTTTCCCTGCCCCATGCCTCCACTGACTTGGCCCTATACCGGGCTTCTCTTGCACTGTAGTTTCTCAGAATTGACCAGAAGCAATAATATGGCCCTCAAGGAATCACGGCTCTTATTCCAAGTAAATACAAAATACTTGGATGGTATTTCCTATTGCTTGTCCATTTAATTCCCCAAATCAAAATTCGCAGAAGATGGATGGATCCTGGAGAATAACAATGGATTATCATAAGCGTAGTCCAGTGGTAACTCTAAATCCTACTGCTGTTCCAGAAGTAGTCTCATTACTACAGCAAAACAATGCTCTAAAACATATCTGTAATGCAGTTGTTGATATAGCAAATTTTTTTTCCCTTTATTCCAGTAAATAGAAGGCACTAGAAGTCATTTTCTTTCATTTGGCCGGGTAAAAAACATCCCTCTATGATGTATCCTATCTCCAAGATGCATCAGTTTGCAGATTCTGTGCCACATTTTAGTTTTAGGGAATGCTGATTGTCTCATAATCCCATAGGGTACCATTCTGATTTGCTGCATTGGTGACTTCTTTACAATAGGACTGAAAAGCAGAAGTGACTGGTACTCTATATATCTTGGTAGAGCTTATATATGAAGGGGTGGGAGATAAACCCTAGAAAACATACTAGAGCCTGATGCCTCTAGCATCCCAGTTGCTTCCTTCCAAAATGAAGAAAACTGAAAATAAGTTGCTATATCAGTCAGTTCCCTGTCACTAAAAGTGAGGAAGATGCTTGGTGGAATGTGCTACTTTGATCCAGCAGGTGTCCTGAGTGGTGGCAGCAACAGCAGCAGCAGCAGCAGCAGCACATAACTTTGAGTGTCCCCGCCATTCCCCTCAATTCATACATGCCCTAGAAAGAACTCTTGGTGAGAAGTTACCCGGAAGGCCAAACTTGGCAGAAAGTTCCATCACAGAAGGGCTATCAATTTAGCCTTACTATAATGGATAATTATTCTGGATTTGGATTTGTCTTTTAGGTTTAGGCCATAGATTTACAAAATGCTTCCTATATATTCTTGGTGTCCCACACAACATTGCTTTTGATCCAGAAACTAACTTTATAGAAAAAAATATAAGGCTGATGTCCATAAGGCTCATCAGTCTTTTATACCCATTTCTTATAAAACAACGGAAAAGCACACTGAAAACTAGCTGGAAGATATTATACTAGCTAGAAGATACTGTCTTTCAGAATTAGTGTTTGTCCTGCCGGCTGCGGCATATACTATGAATCAGTGACTAGTACGTGGGGCCATTCTTCTAGAACCAGCAGACATGCGTGTACGTACAAAGGATATAAGTTGAAGTTGCTCCATACATGAAGCTGTTAATGATACGCCCCTTACAAAAAGTCTCTCATCTAATCTCTACAAGTCTGGGCTCAGCTGAGTTAGAGATTTCGGATCCCAAAGGAGATGTGCATCCATGAGGAGACACAACAGAGTTTCCACTAAATTGAAAACTAAGCCTCTCACCTGCCTCCCAGAGTTTTTTGCACCACTGGGTGAACTGGCAAAAGGGGGCTAGCTGGGGTGAAGGACTTTCATTTTTAGTTGAAAATACGGTTCTTGCTCTAAAGTAGAAGCAAGTAGGAATACGGAGAAATGAATGGATGGAACTTCAGGGGCCCCCTGGAAACCTCTCAAAACTGCTATCTCCAGAAAAAAGTTAGAGAAAAACTTCAACAACTCTATGTGGATAGGACAAGCAGAGGTCTCTGATTCCTCAGGAATAGCAGTTTGGGTGGGGCCCCCCAAGCGGGTCGAGTACTGGCTAAAGGGACCTGGAAAGACTGGGTAACACAAGAAGCACATAGTAAATACTAATAGCAGCTGTGGCCAGCTCTCTTTCCAGGGAACTTCTTCCCTGTTCCCTTAATTGATGTATATGTTAACTATTATCCCTTCTCTTTCTTCTCCATTCTACCGCTCCTTTGTTTGGGGGTTAAATTTACAACTTAGACCACAGATCTTGAAGACCAAAGTGAGCTGATGATAACTGGAGCGGGAACAGATAGAACTTAGAAATCCTGGACTTGGAGCTGAATGCAGGGATGGATACAACTTGGATTTTTCCTCCCGTTAGGAAAACGGATAGTGCATTTTTGTATAGCGGTAGGGTTGCATTATATGAGGTAGAAACATTTATTATTTATTTATTTTTGAAGAACTGATTTGGAAATGAAAATGTATAACAATGTTGGGCAGTCAAAGGTGGGAGAGTGAGCTGGTCATTTGTTGTGTTTTTGGCTATCTGGCCATGGAGCACCCTCTGTGTGTGTGTGTGTGTGTGTGTGTGTGTGTGTGTGTGTGTGTGGCTCACATTGGGTTCACCTTAGTGAGGGTAGTACTCTGTTTCTCATTAAGGAAGCTGAGGGGCAGGTTCTCCTTCCTGTCCCATGAAGGCTGGTATGAAAGATTGTCACCTGGCTCAACCAATCAGAAGCTTGCATCCAGATGTGGAGTCCTGAGTGAGTGTGGGAAAGATGAGGTATATCTGGAATTCATTTGCAGTAGAGTTCCCTATATTTTAGGTATTTTAAAAAATGTGAGCCCAAGAAAATAGTCTAGAAACCTATTTGATAACTCATATAAGATTATCCCATAGGTGTTAACCTACGAGAAATATTTTTTGGTTACACTGCTTTTAAAAATAAAAATTATGACACCCCCCAATTGGCAGTATGATGCATCCCAAATAATCATAGAATATTACTGATGTATTGCTATGCTTTCCCCATTTATACCTAGCACCTAATCTGACACATTTTAAGTGCCTAACAAATGTTTGTATGAATGGATTTCCAGAGAAAAGAAATATGCTATATCAATAAAAAGACCTTATCTGTTTCATTCTTTGATAAAATTTCTAGTAATATAAAACATTGGCCATTTTATTTCAGTGTTTTATATCTATCAGTGGCACTATCACCTTTATATAACCCTGGGCTTATTTCTACAACCAATATCCCTTACTTGTTATATTTCCTAATACTTTACCTTCCTGATCTGCCTGGTAGTTCCAACAAAAGTAATAATTTTTCTCAAGTTTAGAGATTAAATGGATGAAACTGATTTCCAGAATTCTTTGCAATATGGATGACCCTGCGATGCTACATTCTGATGAAAGCCTCACTGATTTGGAATCACCTCTGGTGTGTCATGCTTAGCTCAGAACCTCAAGGAGATGGAGGTGCACGCTTCATTGTCTTCAAAATTCCATAGAATACAATTATAAAAATATTTTAGTGTAAAATGTCAGAGCTGGGATCACATCAAATGTCCCCATCACCTCCCTGGGGACTTGCTATTTTAGAAATATAAAAGTAGTCTGTAGACAGCCACGCTGTATCAACCAGAGAAAGCAAAAGGGAGAAGCAGTAAGAGTTGAGTTTCCATCTAAATCCCACTCATTTATAAAGTTTAAATATTTCCCTTTTGGGAAAAATGCTAAGATGCTAACTGTAGAAGTTGCTTTTCATAGCAGATAAACCTAGTTGGTACCTTCTGGAACTGTAAGAATACTCATTAGCATAGAATCACTGTGGCCCTGGTGAATATTTAGAATGTGATTTCCAATCTTAAGGTTAGTTAACATATTTGGAACTAGATATGGGACTTGACCAGGAATCTTACAAAGTTTATTTTTACTTCTTTTTGCATTATGCTTTATTTTAAAGGAGGTTTTGCAGACTTTTTTCATAATGATAATTGCTGGTAATTTTAGTGGTAATATCTGACTGAAAAAAACAGGACATTTTGCCTCTAACTCCTACCTCATATCTAGCACATATTCTACAAAGGTACCTGTGGGTTGAAGAGATTGGTAAAAAGCCAATAAACTGCATGACATGAATACACTTTTCCCAACAAAAGAAGTAATTGTGGTGAAGCTAAAGCAACGTAATTCCAATCATGGAATTTGTTATTGAGCTGGGCCCTGATAACAGGTAGCAACATTCGTTACAGGGTTGGCAGGAAGGAGCCAGTAGAAACCACTCCTGGCACCTTCTGATCATCTGCAGTTACCTCGTGAATTCCTATTAAATTACAACAGCTTATCTGCGAAATTAAGTTTTCTTTTAAGAAGTGAGCAAGAGCAAGAAAGGACCAGTGAGAGGGAAAATGAAGGCTCATGCAAGATCAGCCTTCAAATCTGAGAGGCACAGAGAAGCTATTGAAGGATTAAAGATGACCTTCTCTGAGGACATGTTCCTCTTCTCCTGGAGTCTGTCACGCTGCCCCTGCAGAGGCAGAAGCAAGTCATGAGGCCTGGGTAACGTGAGGACTGGCATGTGGGGTGTGCTGGCCAAGGCACTCACTGTAGCGTGCATTAGAGCCCTGATCTCTGACCCTCCGCCCACTGGGCTGAGTTGGGAGGGCAGCACCACCTCCTCGAGGAAACTATTGGGAAGGGCCAGCTCTTAGGTTTCCTTCCATCTAATTCTTTTCTTCCTTCTTTCTAGAGGGACTTCTCTGTCCCTCTAGCTAGCTGCACAGGTGGTTCACTTACTCTATGGATCTGTTTCTGAGAAAGTTGTTGTGAGGGTTAGGTAAGAAGTACCTAGCACAGTGCCTGGTATCAGTAAAGTTTTGATAAATGTTATAGGGATGATGATGATGATGATGATGATGATGAAGAGGAGGAGGAGGATTAAAAGAACCAAGCTTTGGCTAGGGCTAGCTTTTCCCTCAACTTTGGATGAACCCAACTCACTACTCAGGTGAAGGTATTTTCTTAAAGGCACTGAATTAGATGTTACAATGTACCTTTCCACTTTTATAAGAAGATTTTGCACATGTGTGCACACACACATATACACATCATTTCTATCATTTCTAGCCTCACACCAAAGTTTATAAAAACAAAGAATGGCAGTATTCAAACAAAACTGAGTTATTTCAAAAGATATTTGGATAATATTTTAATTTTAAATTAGATTTACTTTATTTACCATTTTTTAAAAAGGAATAAGAGAGAGCATGCCATATTTAGGGTAATCCAAACATCCTAAAAGAACAGAAAAACATGTAACATAAATAGCACATGACCTTGGCCTTTGACTATTTTCTGTATCAATATGTAAAATCAATAAACACTTTTGCAGGTGGAATGTTACAAAAATGTTAAGCCATGCATAAATCAAGATGATTTCCAGTAGCATCTTTTTCTGAGAAGTTCTCAAATGAAAGCACCAGCTCTGTGGTGGTGGAGGGAGAAACTGAGGCTCAGGAAGAGTATTGAGTGAACCTACAGTTTTCATTTTGGGAACTCTCCAAGGGAGAATATATATATCATATTGCAAGATATTTGCAATATTGCAAATTCAACTGAATTTTACTCTAGTCATTTGCTGATCGTATCTCCATTAATGTTTATCAAATGGCATCCTCATAAATTGTTTTCTCTTCCACTGGACTGTAAGCTTTGTACAAAGGGTCTATCTGTGCAGGAGGGGTTGGGGGAATGATGGTAAAATTGTAGTTAATTTATTATTGTGTTTCTTGTGCTGAGTCTGGGTTGGCATGTAGCTGGTGCTCAATGAATGCATGGATGACTAATTGAATAGATGATTGAATGGAAGATACTTTGTGAGAGACTTGTAGATACCTTGTTCTTGAAATGAAAAGCAACATGCCCTGCCTTTTCATTTCTTTTACATAATCGGGTCTGTGGTTGGCTTAGGTAAGGCTAGTAGAAGCCCATAGTGTGCCTGGACTGGGGCATCTTGGAACCAAATTGCTTGTGAACGCAGTCTGCTGCAGTCAGTGAACGCTATTGGAGACTAAATACCAACAATGCAAAAAGCCAGTAAGTTCAACTGGTAGGGGGAAGCTCTGAGGAAATTTAACAATCAAATTCAAATATTCCATCCAGTTTATTGACTCTTTAAAACTTAAGAAAGTTACAATTTTCAAAAAGTTTTTACTTGCTGATTGTATACTAACAGTTGAGCACACAGCAGTAAAATTGATAATTAAGATTACTGGGAGAATAAAATTCACATGTAGAGCTATTACATTAGAACTTTTTGAACGAGTAATTCACTCAGAGATAAGCTTTATTGCAGAGAAGTGATTAACAAATTTATCGTCTGTAGAGTACATGTTCTTCCAGCGTGCCGAGGCAGCTAGAAAAATAAGATGGAAAAGACATTTGAGGCATGTTCTTTTTCACATTCCTTGATGACGTCTTGTTTGCCTCAAATTCTCTTACGTGGATAAGATAATGTCTGGAAATTTCCCCTTCTATATCTTGAATACAGTATGTTCTTTTAGTCTAAGTTAACATCATTTCAGGGAATTGTAGAAATTATTTTGAATGAGTTTATCTTCTTCAGTCCCTTTGTAGACTGATATCAGCTGGAAATCATAGCAGATGACATTTCAGGACTAAAGGAAAGTAAATGAAGCTTAAATATAGAATGTGGATAATCTTTCTCAAGTATCATTCTTTCAAGTCAGGCATTTGTAGAGAGTTTCTCAGTGAAAATGAATTCTTAAGACATTTCTATGATTATGAGTCCCTCGTATCAAATGGGTATGAAATTTGTGCTAATTCCAAAAACAGAAGAACAAAATGTCCATTAGTGTATGCTTCAAGGAAGAACTTCTTGAAGGAGAAAGCCACGACTATTCCCTCCAGATCAAAGTACTGAAAGTATGGGCTGGTCCTACCCGCCCTTGGGAGCAGTGCCTGCTGCAGGCTAGTTTCCTTTGCTGAACTTTTTTATGCCATCAGATTTGTTACAAGGTGTTTATCAATTGTCTCCTGGTGGCCCAGCCATCTGGGTAGAAAGGATAAAAAGAGTCACAGAACAGGATTATGAGTCAAATTAATTCTCTTAGGTCTCACCTTACGGAAGGTGACAACAAGCTAGGAGGAGTGGAAAGAACATGTCCTTGAAATTAGAGTATCAGGGTTCTTCCCTAGTTCTGCCACTTGGAAACCTTGGGCAAGTCACTTAGACACCCTGAGACTCAGTTTCTCCATCTGCCCTATCTACCCACTGTGTTATCATGAACATTAAGTTAGAGAATCTGTACATAATTTCCTTGTGAAACAGAAATGATTGTATAAGTGTAAGGTCTTATTTTTCCCTCTAAGTTATAGTGAGTCTTATTTTGTATATATGCTGCAAGACAGCATAAGAATTTTTACCAAGTTAAAAACACGTAAGTTTCCTCTTTTCTGGACACATCTACTTTACTTAACCAAGATGCCTTGGTAATCTGGTTAGGACATTTTTAAAGTAAAATTAGAATGTTTTGATTTCTTTTAAGCTTTTAAAATCATTGTGTGAGAAATGTTTCTCTGGGCCTTTGTTAAAACCCCACATAATTGGACAAGGAGCCAGAAGACCTGAGTTTGTGTCCAAACTCATCATTAACTGTATGGCTTTGGGCAGGTCTTGTCACCCATGTGGGCCTGTTTCCCAGACAATACAAAAAGTAACAGTGCTACCCAATTTGCTTATCTCACAAAATTATCATGAGAAATGTACATCAAGCACTTAGTGAGCTCAAACATAAGACATTATTCCTCTGACATTACTACTAATAATAGTTTGGTTATACTTTAAATGGACTTGACTACAAAAAGAATAGCTTTTCATTTTTTGAGTTTTTTTCAAATGTACAGTTAAGTGAAACCATTACATCAATGTTTACATATAAAGGCCGGCACAAAAGGGCACTAAAATATATAACATCTTTAGTGCAATTATCTTGAAGTATTAGAGGATGGATCATTAGCTGCCTGGTTATTATTGCTAAAAATAGTTTTCTCTGTATCAAAAATGATTTCTGGGCAGAAGTTTAGTATCATAAGCAATCAGTTTCAAATTCTGGGACAATTTGGTGTAGATAACTTAGTTTGTTTTCTACAACCTAAGACGAAATGGAAAAGAAATGGAAATTCCCCCAAAAAACCCTGATAATTAATCCAAGTAATTAAGCACTGCACTCACCTATTCATGGCATTCCTTTAGTTGTCTGAGTAACTGATTCAAATCACAACTCAAAAGGCTCTTTGAGCTTTAGATTATCCAAACAGCCTATATTGATTCAATAAATCATATACCTGGTGAGTAAATATCAAATTTTCTTTGTGTTGTGCTGTTATAGCTTCAAAGGTGAATTATGTAGTAACTGACTATATAACTTTCAGAACAAAGAAAGATTCACCCAGAAAGGATAGCATGTAAGGAAAATAATTTTTTCCCAAATAATCTAGGACTTTGACATTTTCACTTTTTAGAAGAAGAGGCATGCAGCAAATCAAAATTATATATTCTTCTTCTCTCCCCTGTGTGCTTTCTAAAATAGATTACTGCTAAAATGCCTTGAGGTAATATGCTGACAGGTGCTGTGTAAACATATACCGTTACCCAAAAAAGCCATATATCATAGGATACTGGGCACCCTGCTATTGAATCATTTTTATTGAACTTTGTAGGAAAAAGCCACAAGCAACACCAGAATGTTTGGAACACTTACCAGGGAACACAGTGGAATGTTAAGTAAACTCAAGGGCTCATTTTGAATGTGCCAGTTTATACAGTTCAGTCCTGGAGGCAAGAGTTAGTGATCTCCCTTCTTATCAACCAAACACTCTTTCCACTCTCTCTTCAATAGGCAAGCACCAGTCATGGAGCCTCAGTTCTCCCAGCTGTGCCATCTACGATCATAAATAGTGACCAGCTAACAGCTCACAAGGAGTACAGACTTCAGGAAAGAGAGGAGAACAGGCTATTGGCAAAGGATGTCTTCTGCTGAGCGCTAACAGGAGTCAGGAGAACAACCCTGCCGCCTGAGATTGAAATGTCTCAGACACAAAGTAGATCACGGTCATGGGGTAAAAGCTTCTTGCTGACAATAATTCACTATTGGCAACTGAGGGAAGAACCAATAAACGTGATTAAAAAGCACCCTTTGTTCATGATTATATGTGACCGTCACAAAACTGATTGCATCTCTGTGGGACCACTCTGTGGGATAGAAAATTAAATATGGTCATTGGGTTATCAAAGAACTGAGTAAATAATTGGAGTTTAACATTTGGAAAAATCTGCCAATAAGCACTAAGCTTGTCAACAAGAGGGTTCTCGACTTGTATTTCCAACTCTAAACCACCTATAAAACAAAGACCATGCGGTGACCATTTGGTGAGGCCAGAAGTGGGCAACCAGAACTCTCCAGGTGATAGACACCAAGCAGGATTTGTCATTTAGATCCTTTCATTGAATGGTGATTCTCAGTTCTTGAAATGTTTGAAACGGAGGCTTTTCAAGTGAAGAAGTGTAATCTGAGTCATATTCTGTTGCTTTCTTCCTTGTGTTTTTTGTTTTTTGTCTTCACCTTGACATGGGCTCACTAAGAGCAGACCATAAATTTACCTAATTCATTTAGTTTGAGACAATGAAACTATGGCTCTAGGTTTACATACCAGTGTTTGTTAAAATCCTGTGCCACTTACATCAAGTGAAACTTCATTATGGAATATTACAGACAGCCTTTGGCCCCACTGGCCACCTTATTCAAGGATTTGTTGGGGAAATTCTTTTGCCTTGTCCTGGGATTTCTTTGGCAGGACTTCTGCTAGAGCATTGCTTCTCAAACTTTCACGTGCATACACAGCACCTGTTATAACGCAGATTGTGATTCAGTAAGGGTGAGTCCTGAGAGTCTACATTTCTAAGAAGCTTGCAGGTAGTCCAAGGGTATACTTTCAGTAGCAAGATGCTGAACCTTGGTTTCTTTTACCACCACTTACTCCAATTCACAGGAGGGAGACTGATTTATTTATCTCATTGACGAGTAGCAAGAATGTGACATTTCTTTATCTGTGATCCTCCTGTGGAGGGAGTTATGGGGGAAGAGGCCACTTTTTCCATGTGGCCACCTCTTTTGCCATCTTTCTTTGCAGCTGTCCTGCCTAGGGGAGGTAGTCCTCATCTCCATCTGGCAAACCTTCTGAGCAGTTTCTACCTGTGGGGACAGGAAACCTACAGCTGGGCCTGCGACAGACAGGTCTGGAAAGTCAGTGGACTTGGTGAGGCTGCATGTTTGGAAGCCCCTTTGGAATTGGGTCTAAACACTGTTTTTTTTAAGCAATAAAACTGATCTTCCGATCTTTCATTTGAATCCTGGGTACAGTTCTCAGCTTGTTCTGAACCCGGTAGGGAGATGAGGATAATTAATTTGTTTTTTACATTCCAAATGCTGCTGAAACCCCTGCTTTCTGATACAGGAGCTCCTCCCGGCCTCTGGAATATAAGAGGGTAGGTTATCCGATGTGTGGAATCTCCTGGCTCCCTTTCCCCCTCAGTGTCAAGGAGAAGGCAAGGGTGACGGTTATTGTGAATAAGGTTTTCAAAATGGGGTCAGCCGTGTTGCTCTGTGCTGGGAGTCCTGCATTGTCAGGACCTGCAGAGCAGGTTTAGGCTGCACTTAGAATGCTGTAATTCAGATCAGAAGGGAGCCTGTTTGACCTATGGACTCCCTGGGAAAGCCCTTGGGTGTGGGGCTCCTCTCCAGGGGAGAACAGGATGCTATTTTAAGGTGGTTAGGGGCTCCGCAGCTTGGCATAATCAGCCTTTGGTGAGTTAGCCATAATGCCAATGCCTCGAGTTTTATTTATTTTGATCCCATTGGCTTTCCTCTTTGGATACCTTGTAGTGTCCAATTACTCCTCTCCCCCAGCTTGCAAGTTTGCCATTCACTCAGCCTCACATGGTGACCATTGCCTTTAACCGTTGTCTGACCGATAGTCTAGACCTAAAGCAACCATCCAATTGCCCAATTCTGTGTTCTCTTTAGTGGGAATTGTCCTGACTCACATGAGCTTGGAATGGGAGGATTTGTGGCATATTCGAAAGAGTATTGGCTCTCATGTCAGAAAGACCAACATTCAAATATCAGCCCTGTCAATTACTAGCTGGGTGCCTCAGAGTCTAGGGCTTTTTTGATCTCTGAGCTTCCGTTTACTCATCTAAAAAGTGACAAAAATGTTTAGGGTTAAATGAGATAGCATAAATAAAATGCCTGGCCAAATAAATGCTGGCTACTATTACTACTATGATAGCATATCATACTCAATCTTCAATTCTTGCTATTCTGCATGCTTTGGGAAACCATTACCTGCAACACCCACTTTCTGCCACAATTCCTAGGAAAAAACACACACTCACACACACATACATTAATTCACTTGCATACAAATTTTAATATTAACTTTACAAAAATAAAGTCAATGTGCCTTAAAACATCACGTACCCAGTTCAAGATTATCTGTTGTATTGACAGCTCTGATGCTTTCTTCCGTTCACTTGATCTTTGATGTAGAGTAAATCTGTGGAAAGATGTCTCTGAGGACTTAGCATTTGAGGTCAAGAGCAGGTCTTTGAATCTGAGACTTAATAGGCAGCCAATTTCTGATGCGTGAACTCACCCACCAAATAATTTGAATCCTTCCATATTGAAACAGAACAGATACTCAAGCTTGGTAACAGGATGTTACTTCTTACGATAGAAAACATGAGGAAGGTATTAAGAACATTAAAATGTGACCTGGCAGGTCTCATAGTAATATGCAAAGTTGTATGTTACAATAAGAAATATCTTCCTTGTCTTTCTTTAAACACCCATAAGGAAGTCACATAACTGGTCTTTCACACTCTTTACTTGTTTCAATCTCTTAGAGGGCATTTGGAAGTCACAGTTGCAAAGACTGCTAGTGTTTACTGGTCCCTCAGATTCTTGTCTCATTTAAAATGAGATATTACCCTAGCTGAGTGCTGCCAACGCCTGTGCCAAGCGATGCTAGTGAAGACACCAGACCCTGCTGCCATCATCTCTTATGCAAAAGGACCCCATCAGTGCAGAGGCAACTCCCTGTGATGAGTGAACTCACATCCTCACAGTCTTAAGAGCCAGGCTTGGGTCAAGGACTGCTCAAAACAGCCTTGGTAGCTTGAAACCACTCAGGAAATTAGTTTCTCTGCAGAGTTTTTACCTCAGATCTTAAAAGTGCCTTTAGCACATACTATTTCAAGACGAGTTCAGAGCCTCATTTGATTAGTGAGTTCTAGGACCCTTCTGGAGGTTTCAGATTATCCCAGGACTCTTCACTGCTACTGGAGACCTCCTGGCAGGGAGGAGTCAGGAGGGATGATGATTGAGGGGGCCAAGCTGAGCAAGAAAACCTCAAGCTTCTTCAGCTTGTCCAGGTTTCCTGGAGATAGCAAACGTGTTGAAATAAAACCATGGAATGGCCAGCAGCCTAGCTATTGTGAAGCATTAGTTCAAAGGTCCCTTTCTTCCCATAGAGCAACCAGGGACTTACTCATGATTCATGGACTGAGGGGCCAGTCCTCTTGCTGTAGCCCTTTGGAGTTTTCGTTTTGTTGGTCATGTTCATGGATGGGCACTTTGCTGCCACCCCACCTTCATGGAAAAGAATACCAAGGGGAACCAATGACAGCCCTTTTTTAAAAAGACTTTTGGGCCCCCAAATATAAATGGTTATAATCACTCAGAGTCAAAGCTCTGATTTCATAGAAAATCCAGAGGCATACATATTTAGCAAGTTTTCTTTTTAGGGCTACGGATGGGGAGGGTGATGTCATTTAATAAAGACCATGCTAAATCTAAACATCTGCTCTGTTGGGAAAATAGCTTCTTTTAAAAAATATTTGATCTAGAGGAAAAAAAAGTAAGGAATTGATTTAAGGTAATTCGGCAATTGGCAGAAATGTATGCTCCACATGGGCAGGGCTCTTAATTTGTTTTGTTCTCTGACGTGTGCCCAAGTGCCTAGAACAATGCCTGACACCAAGCAGAAATTCACTGAATGAACTCACTTACCAACTTTTTGTATACCACCAGTCATGCTGTTAATTAAATTATCAAAGCAAGAATTTATTACTGTTTAATCATCTTAAGACAAAGAGCATTTCATCTATTCCCTCAATAGCCAAGCTAGTAGATTTCTTTCATTTTTTCCTAAAAAGAGAGTGGGGAAAAAGTAAAGAATAAAGGAGATTTCCAGTTTCACCCATGTGACCCAACATTCATTCTTCTAAATGAAGAGAAATGTGAGAACACACTCAGATAAGTTTAAGCCTAATTGCTCAGTTCTGTCCTGCTCTTGACATACGTGAGGCAAGCCAGGCAGGTTTCAGAGCCTCTCCTCCCACAGTCTGAAAGATCTGTGCTGCTTTCACCTTGGAACTGTCATCTTGGAGATCTTTGCTTCTAGCCACACAGACAGCAGGGAGTATGGAGAGCTCACAAACACTTGTAATTGCCTTGGACCAGCAGGGACGCACCACTTCAACTCACATCCCCACTGGTGAGGACTCAGTCACCTGATTCTGCCCAACTGCAAGGGAGGCTGAGAAATGTAGTGAGCTTCATCTCTTCCACCAGGAGCACATCAGTAGCTTGGCAGCACAGACCTGATGTTGACATTTGGTTTTTTAAAATGTATCTTGTTGCTTTTTAGAAAAGAAATCTGGTAGTGGGCAAGGAGAAATTCTATCATTTGTATCTACTAGTATATTTATTTTTCTCAATCAATTAAAAAGGATGCTGGAGTTTTATTCCCATTGATTGGCATTTCTTTTGATCCGGTTCAATGTCTTCTTTCCAATGAGTCAGCAGCACATTAGCAGTTCTCATTTTTCCTCTACTTTTATGAACAGAGTAAGCTCTTTGATATCCTTGAGGCTGGTTTCAACCAGCCATACTGGCATGCAATCTGGACAAATGTGTCATTAGTTTTCTTTAACTGATCCTGGAAATTGACTAATTATGTTTTCAAAGTAGATAAGCTTTGCCTCCAGATTCTGGAATAAGAAACTAAGAACATTTTACTCAGCAATTCAAAGGAACATTTAAAGGTTAATAAACAACAACAGCAGCAGTAGCAAGAACAACAGCAAGAACAAATAATTCTTTGTTCATGAAGACATGAGGTCAGAGCATACCTTTCCTGGTGCTCAAGTACCTGCTTATCATGTTATATATGTTGAATAAAGTGGTTTGAGTGGTTTCATAACTTGTATCTGTCTGAGTCTCAAACTATAGTTATATAGGTTGCTTTGTCTTTTTGTCAACAATATGAAATTTTTTTCTGTATTAATGGAACTGATTTGCAACAGTGATGAAATATATTTCCTTATCTAGGCTAAAATCCTGATCAACTTACTATGGCATCATCACCCTTTTACCTAATGAATAATTTTAGTGATTGTGTAAAGAAGCCCTTGGAGCCCACTTGATAATCCCTGAAATGGAGAGAATCTGATTTGCACAAGAAACTTTCCTCAAGTTAATGATTTGCCAACTGATCAATGGCCTAAATTATAAGGGTAAGCTGCCAGATTCTTTTCCTACCTCTCAGCAGATGGCACCATGCCTTTCTCCTCTTTTCATGTTGTTATTTTGACTTTCTAAGTCCAAGGGCAATTTTTGTTGTAAGAATTCTGGTTTTGAACTTTCTGGATATTTTCTTGTTTTAAACAATTTAGAGCCTTGGATATTTAGGGCTATCTCTTTTGCTTATGTTTTGAATATGTCCTAGAGGACCTTGTACAAATATTTTGAGTTGAATGCATTTCTATACATAGGAAACTTGCTGACTTTCAAGTTTTTTCACTTCTTTTCCTGTTAAAGTCAACACAGTATTTTTACTTCTGGAGATTTCCTGTATGTATCCTGTGTCTCCTCTGCACTGAGCCATCCTGTATTTTAGAGTACGTATCACAAGCTATTGAGAGGACAAAGGGGTAATTGTGATAGGCTACAATCTAGAATCTCCGGGACCTGAAGATTGGGCACAATTTACTTCCCTCACCCTCAGAATAGTGATGGTGAAAAGAAAAGAGAAATTGAGAAACAATGTGATAAATTTAACATAGAAATGTGTTATGAATAAGAGCTGATAAAAATGAGTAGAAAAACTTGACAGCTGTTAATTTGAAACATGTTGAATAACACAACATACAAATCTATGTGGAGAGTTTTTATGACTCAGAGGTAACAGATTTTTTGATGTGTTAAATATGATATTCTTTTTGCGTGGAGAACAGGAGATGGAAGGGAGACCAAAGAACAGAAGGAAAAGGAAGGTTAGACCTAACCAATTTTTAAGCAATAGAAAATTGTTGTCTTATTGTCAGCCTATATGTATCTTAATATAATTAATCTAATTTCAACTATCACCAAACAATACATATAGTATATGTTTTATGATGTGTTAATCAAGCCTAATTTACTTTATTGACCAGGAGGCAGGTGATAGACAAGCTAGTTTCCTCTGCTATGTCTATTTCCTCAAGAATTTCATGCCTTTGTTTAAGTGGCAATGTGCCTAGAATTACTTGCAGCTAGGGATAGCCATGTGACCCAATTTTAGCCAATAACATGTAAGAGGAAATCTAGTGGGTGGAGTTTCCAGAAAATAAAACCCTCCTTTTTCTGATAAAAGGGAGGGAAGCTCAACTGGCATGTGTCTTTTGTCCTTTGCCCCCTTCTTCCTGTCTGGAATGATAACTTGATGTCTGAAGGTGCCAGTGCCATGTTGTGACCTTAAAGACAAAGGTCCTGTTTTAAGGATGACAAAGCAGGACACAGAAGGTACTCGGTTCCCTGAACCATTGTCTCATCCCTGGACTGTTTCCTCTGAGCATCTTTGTAAAACGAGGTTCCTAGCCTCCTGTTGGTTCAGGCCACTCTAGTTAGTTTTTGTTCCCTTGCAGCCAAGAGCAATCCTAAATGGTTCAGCTTAATTAGACAGTGGTTTTCTGAGTCCCTTGATAGACTCCTTTTAGCTACTCCATGGTGAGATTGGAGGCCAACTGTTCTATCATCTGCTTCTGTCTGTGCCTAGAATTGGCATTACAATATAAAAAGGCTTAAGTTATGTAGAGAGGTATCTCCTCTCAGATAGCTGAAACAGGTGGCAAAAAGAAACAAAGATGCTATGCTTTGTGTTGGCTTGTTTTTTTCATTGATCCCCTCGGCCACCTTCAATTCCCCCTTAACTGCTCTTTTGGAAAATTCTTGGAACCTACTCCTTCCCTGTTCTTCATCTCCATCACATGCTGTCCTTGACACCCCTCTTCTGCCCTGCCTGCTTTCATTATGGGTGGGCACAAGTGCACAGCCCTCTGGACACATTTTACCATCTATTTTAGAGCTCAAAGGACATGAGAGATGGTTTACTTCAATTCTATCATTTCGCTGAAGAGGAAGCAAAGAGAAAAGATAATAAAGTAAATTGCCCAGGTAAAAACCTCCAAATGAAGTAAGACTCATTGGAAGTCAATCGTGTGGGACAAACACAAATTCCAATGGCAAACATTTATGGTGCTTTTACTGCATATCAGGCCTACTACTAAGCATCATTTATGCTTTATCAAGATTTAATCCTCCCAACCACACCAGGAGAAAGGATTTGTAAGCATCTTCATTATACAGATGAGGAAACTCAGGCACGGAAAAGTAAAGTGGCTCCTCAAGGTCACGTGCCTAGTTATGCTTCACTCCAGGAGAGTCTGAGCAATGAAATACTGAGCTGCTCAGCCATCATCATAATGGACGTCAAGCAAGTCAGTCTATAGTAACTGCCAGAATGAAGAGTGAAAATAATATGCAATTAATCTGTCCCAGACTAATAAAAATTTAATAAATTATTCTGGCACATATTAATCACTTATAGGTAGTTTGAGGATAGTAAGATTTTTGTTCATTCACTTAATAAACGAGAGGCTATTATATTTCAGGCATTAAGCCAGGCCCTTGGGAATATAACATGGTACAAGTTCCAGTTCCTGCCTTCAAGAGACTTACAGTATATAGGAGCAGAGTGAGAAATAAACAGTTAAGAAAGTGATTTCCTAGAGGATCCCGTCAAAGCATGTGGAGGAGGAACTTCAGGCAAGACATCCTGGAGGCTTTGACATCCAAGCTATCACCTGCAGGAGAAGCAGGATTCAACAGGTGAAGCGGGGAGAGGCATCCTATGATGGGAAATAGCATATGCTGAGGCCAAAAGGGAAGAAAGAACACAGTGCATTGTGGGATGTCAGGCGAGACGTGTGGCTGGAATATTGAGGCCACACAGCCTGAATAAGCTGGGGTGCTGGTAAGGCACAATGGGAAACCATCAAGTGGCTTCGGTCAGGAGAGCAATGTGATCGGATTTGTGTTTTAGAAAAACCACCCTGGCTGCTCCACAGAGGAAATATTCAAAAGAGATTTTTGATTCTGCTTCCTAAAATTTTCACTGTCTTTGTTTCTCACATTCTTTGCTTTCAGACCATTCATAATAAATACTCCTCAGAAAATTTAAAGAGGAAAAACCAGATTCTTTGCTTTCTCACAGACACATCAGGATCCAGGAGCCAGACAGGAGTTGAGTTTTCCGTGCATGCTTAGATAGTTTGGTATGACTTGCTTCAAGTGAGTAACAACTACTCTAATTATGCATTCAGGACAGAAGAGTATGTTGTATTTTCTGCTTTCATGCACATCTGCCTGTGTTTGTTCAAAGCCTTCGATGGCTGAGTGGGAAGTGCAATGGCGTTTGTGGTGACAAATAATGCACTTCATTTTCCACACTTATAAAAATAAAAAACCTTTCTTGCTCTTTCTGAAAGGCCAGAGGTGCTACCCTTAAGGTCATCTCTCTGAGTGCATTCCAAGACATTCTTTCCACAGTTGAAGACATTTTTCTAAAAATATATAGAAAAAAAATCCAGTGACTGCTCTGTGCCACATTAAAGTTGTGACACAAAAATGATGGTAGATAATTATGTAAATGGGAGCTTTCTCCAATTGTGCTAAATAATAATGATGGCTCTTGTGTTCTTTGACTCATTTTTGTGTTCAGATCCATTAACATGTTTGCAACTGCCCTTTCTAGACAAATGTGGAAGAACAAAGCCTCCCGTTAAGCATCATATCCAATAATGACTGCAGTAGAGTTCATAATATGGTGCAAAGTCCATGTACAATAAATGTTGAAAAACAGGGAAAGATGCTGAAAAGATGAGACCTTTTTCACTTGTTAATACCAGATTTATCTGCAGCAAATAGGGAACATTCAACTTGCTCAAATTCCAAGACTGCGATTCCTGAGTCTGGTTATGATCTTTATTTGACCTCTCTAGATGACACATTTATTAATTACTTTAGAGTATTAGAAAAATTTGTGAGTTAATGCTAATCCTATTTTTAAAAATTCTGATATCTTACTTAGAGGAAAGAGTCTCATATGATTAACTCTATATTGGATGCAAAGTTATGGTTAAATCAGTGAATCTCTCTTTAGGTTCGTAGGTTAGGTAAATGAAAACAGTCCATGTAGTTCTTATTCTTTACTTTAATGTTTTCATAAACAGTAATGATTTATTATTTTTGGTACTCTTCCTTCTCCTCTTCCTCCTAATTCTTCTCTAAGATCTGTCTGCACGTTTTACTAGCAGGATGGCTTTGGGCTACTCCATCTCTCTAAGAGCCCATTTTCTGCATTTATTATAGATTCTATAAAATGTAGGCAACTAATCCTACCACACGGCATTGTTATGAGGATCAAATAAAATAATATGAGTGAAAGTATTTTACACACTATCTGGCATGTATTACGTTCTCAGTGGAATATGAGCTAAGTCACTGCTCTTTAGACAGCAGAGGCAACGTCTCAAGGTTAAATGAAGTTGAGGAGGACAACAGACATAAGACAAGTTCTTTTTGTGATATTTTTGTTCCCTTTCTCCAAATTCAAAGTACGAAATGTCAACAAAATTGTTACTGTCCATACCCACTTAATTTTAAGAAGGTTAATGAGAATTTGAAAGAAATTTAAAATGAGCAATTGGTATATGCTGTATGATTATGCTATATTTTCCCTGGTGTAGTGGATGTGATTTTCTTTTCTAACTTTTAATAGGAGGAGATGACACATTGCTTTACTTTAAAAATATCAAGTTAAATCTGGCTCTGGGCCTCCAGTCTCTAAGGTGTCAGGTTTTGGATCTCTAAGATCACACAAGGACCCGGATAACAAATGTGACCTTGAGGCATGGATGAAACTGTCTTCACCATTGCTGTTTTCAGGCTTTGCCTTCCACTTTATGGGAACTCAACCTTGCCTAACTTTTCAGGTTCTCCCAATTGCCTCCTCCTTTGTCTCGCTTGGCTGGTGCCTCGTCTGAACCTCATTGCCCCTCTGTTTCAGGCTTCAATGATACACCATCTGGCAGGATGTAGGATTTGATTTCTTCAGTGGCCCCAGCAGGCTGGATGGTGGTGAGATGCAGCTGTTCAGGAGCGTGGGCTCCCTGTGGGGTGAACCTGGACCAATGGCAAATGGGAGACAGGATAAAGTACTTGCTTTTTTAAAAAATTTTTTTAATTTTAATTTTTTATTTCTTTTGCTCTTATGAACTTCTGTAAAGTGTAGTTCCTTCTTGCGAATTGTACTGGAGAACATCATCATGCCAAGTGAATATGCTTGCAGGCAACCTGAGATCTCCCTTCATGGATACAGGATACAGCTAGTAGCTCATTGAATCACAGTGTTTCACATCTTTCCAAGCCTCCTTGTCCTTTTTCCTTACCCTCACTGGCCTAAGCTTGTATCTCCCAAATAAAGTTTTACCACCTTAATCTTTGCCCCATGCTCTGCTTTATAGAAAACGGGCTAAGATATCCGACAGCTGTTCTCCTAGCAAGTGCTACATGGAAATGGGGCATAAATCTTTGCTATAGGAGGGAAAGCTCCTCCCCAAATTGTTTCCTTTATGGTCCAATAATATTCATCCTGTCCATGGTAGGACAGGTTCTTTCTTCTGCCGGAACCCTCAGCACCAGCCTTTGTTAATGAGTTTAGATTCCCAAACAAAGCCTGGGTGAAGACTTGTCACCAGGGGGCTTCACATCATCTATTCTCAGCGCTAAACACCAAAGTCACGAATTACTTGTAGAGAAGATCAGACTTGGGACTCAAGCTTGACGATTGTCTTGAGATGGAAGAGGAAAAAAATACTTCTTTCTTATATCTCTGAGAATACAGCAGAAAAGAATCTCTCATCTGATTATCTTGCTGCACTTGCAGCTCTCTGTCCCAGAGCTCCTCAGAGGAATTCAAGCAATTGAAGAACAAAGGTAATTCATTAAAATCCTACAGAACGCTTCAAAAGTGCCAGTGGTTTCCTCTTGCTTCCCGGGACTCAAAGATTTGTACTTTCTCTGTGGAAATGTGAGCTTTAAATGTAATCTGCCAAAACTGTCTGGCTACACAATGAAAGCAAACCTACTACACAGGAAAGAATTGCTTTTCTGTTCCTTTTCTCCCCAAAGGTAGGATGATAAAGTAACCTAAAAAAGAGGAGTAAATTTCCATTGCAAAAAGACATCACTTCTTTCTAAATTTTTAGATCTATTCAAACTAATTCTAAAGTTCACATGAGAAAATAAACATTCAAGAATTGCCAGGATAATTCAAAAGAAAAAGGAATAAGGAGAGAAAACTAGCCCTAGAGTAAATGAAACCAGCCCCAATGTCACAGTAACTTAATAGCGTGGTATTTGCAGGTGGAACAGACTAGAGTCCAGAAATAGGTATATGTGGAGGAAATCAGGCCCTTTTAAGTGTGCCAGGTCCTGGTGCAAACTGGCACAACCTTTTCAAAGACAATTTTTAACACCATCTAGCTAACTTAAAACTGCACATACTCTGGCCTAGCAGTTCTATTTTTAGGAATTTATCATGTAGACATACTCAGGAACATTCAAAAATGTGCAGTATGTACAGATGCATGTGTTAAACACTTCTGTAACAGCAAAATAGCAAAAACAAAAATTAAAGGCAATAAAATGGAAACGTTCAAAAGCAGACAATAATAGAGTGAAAAAGTTAAGTAAATGATGAAGTAGCTGTACAGTGGAATATTAAGCAGTCATTTTAAAATTCATGAGGGAGCTTTATATGCATTTTTATGTTTTGACCAAGAAAGTTTAAGTGAACAAATTAAGGAGTAGAATATATACATATACAAGAAAGAGACTGGATATTAATGTGTATATACGCACACAAATATATATATATATGTATGTGTGTGTGTTTAAGATAGATAGTCAGACCCTCCCGTTCTAAGATACCATGAAATGAGTTGAAAACCTTCCTAGGAATTTCCTTTGATAGCAATAGGAAGAGTCTCTAATTCACAGTAGCTATTCTTGTTCTCTACCCTCCACCCCACACCTTTGGACTGGTAACTAAATATATAAGCATATTTACATTTCAAAGAGATGAAGCAAATTTACCTAGTTAAAAATTTAAAAGCTTACAAAAATATTTTAAGTAACAATGCTTACAGTAAGGCCTTATTTATCTCAGTTTGCAACATGTATTAAATAGCAAAAGACTTCTGAAAAATATTTGCTCTACATTTCTGATCTTGAGCTCCTGGCCTCGAATGATCCTCCTGTTGTAGCCTCCCAAAGTGCTGGGATTGCAGGCCTGAGCCACTGTGCCCAGCGTTCTCCATTTCTGGAAATATTTCTTTGCTAAAGGAGTTAAAAACATTTCCCGTTTCTTTGCAAGAGAACAATTTATTATCATTTAAAACTTGCTGGGTTTTTTCCTATTTCCTTCTGTAGATTTCAAATTCACATTACTCAGCATGCTCATGGCACCTCATATTTTTCTTCCCATATTGTTATATTTTAAAAAATAAGCCAAAAAGACTGTATCTGCTGATATTTGAAATGAGATGTCAGTGACCATCTAACGGAAGAAAGCATATTGATACATGAACCAATGAGGAAGGAACTATTATTGGGAATAGTAGAATAAGGCAAACATATTCTCATTTATAATCTTTTATCAAATACTTAATTTTTCTGAAGCTACATATAAGTTGATTAAACAAATTAAAATCTCATTAGCAATTTTTCCTGGGTTCTCTTATATCTGCAAATCTTTACCCAACCATGTACAGTACTTTTCAAGAAATTACTTTCTGGTTTTGGAAGCATAGACCTCAGTCAAATGATGGTTTGTTGGTCAATTATTAGACCAAAGTTCAGTTGCTTCATATCATTTCCCATTTTTTGGTTCAGTTTTTCCAATGCACTCTGTTTTGTCATTTAGTATTATCGTTAACTGAATAAGTAATAGAACCTAAAAATAATGGGGAAAAAAAGTGAAGAATTGTTTTCTTAGGCCGGGCATGGTGGCTCACGCCTGTAATCCCAGCACTCTGGGAGGCTGAGGCGGGAGGATTGCTCAAGGTCAGGAGTTCGAAAGAATTATCTTCTTAAAGCCTCACCTTGAATAGAAACCATGCAAAAATAGTAATTATCTTATCGAGTCTAAAATTTATCAAATGGAGCACATCCCATGAATTGTTAATAAATATCCATAATAAAAGAGTTTCAAGGTAAAATTGCCTCTTGATATTTTGAAATGTACAATAGCATGCATACTAAAGGCTCTGAGAAATCCTGCACAGAGAAATCAATCTTTGTTTAACCCAGTTTTCCTCAAATGTATTTGACCATGGAAATCCTTTTCTGTATCAGGAAACTTGGAAATGCTGGTGGGGTCTCATTAAGTATAAATATCTGCAGTCTTCCTTGTACTTTGTGACATCTCCGATCGAGTCCATGACTTGACCACTGATCTAGTCTGACATTTGTCATGTCCACCCGGCCTTCCTCACCCTCGGCCCATCACTACTCCTGGAATGACATCCCTCCTCAATAGATCATGCACTGAGACGCTCACTGCCTTGTAAGCGAGGTCCCTGCTGGCCACTGACATCTTATTTCAAATATCAGCAGTCTTCTTAGCTTTTAAAAATCGAAAAATATGGGAAATGACTAAAACTATGACTCCCATCTGCTTTTGCTGTCACACTGTCACTTGAGACTGTTTGTCACTGAGAACGTGATGAGCATACTCAGCCTGTGATGTGGAGGGTCTGGCCCTGCGCTCCCCACCTACCGGCCATCTGGGGAAGGCAGCAGAGGTGGGCCAGAGATTACAATCCTGAGAGGTGGCATTTGCTGTGATTAGAGCTCCCGGTGATACATACAAAAGAACTCTGATTCGTATTTCATGTTTGATACCGCTGTCTGCTGACCTTACTTTACAGTTGCGCTGCAGTGTGTGTGGGTGTAATGTGAAATTAAGTTTAGGTCCTGAAGCCTGTCCTAAAACAAATCGCAGAGGGAAGAGGTGGAGTGGAAGCTGAACTTATACTGAACTTGTCTGCTTCCTGTTCAGTTGGTACGAGCATGTTACAGAGCAGGAAGAAAAAAAAATTCAAAACAAAACAAAATCGAAAAAAAAAAAAAAAGAAAAAACCACCAATAAACCTTTTCCATTGAGATTAAAATGGCTTGGCTGAAACCTAACCATGTCTTGCTGCAGCCAGACTTCCACACATCAGCATTTGTGTGTGTCTCTGGGGTATCCTCCACTGGCTGTTGGCAGGATGCATTGTGTTTAAAGGGATAATGGACAGGAAGGCTCTACCAGTGAGGACCTACATAATCCACTGGGTTTCCCTTGTCACCTTCGTGGTTTGACCTCTCAAAGTCCCTTCCATCACTCTCTCTGCTGTGATCATCAGACAGATATCCTTCTCTTACTGTCTGTTGCTTTCCTTGACTACTCCACTAAAAAATCTCATTGCGATGTCTCTGCTGGGCTATAGCTACGATTCACAGATAACAATGCTTACAAGTCATAGACTCAGGTATTCTTCAAGTGATAAGGTGTCTGGCACCATGGAGCTCTCAAAGCCCATTTGACTGAATCTAGATAGCATATACTCATTTGACAGTATCCTTTTTTTCTTCTTCTTATTAGTGAGAAAATTACCTTAAGCACCAATTTTAAGAACCAAATAAACTGAAGAAGGAATTAAAATAGCATCAACATATGTAAAGTTTGGGAGGGAAGTGGGAAATGTCAAAAATTAGAAGTCATGTAAATAATTTGGTAATCTCTGGGTGTTAGGAAATCAAACTCTGACAGATAGACAGTGTAGAATGCTGTGTCTGCTTGAATAAGAAGTGACCTTGGAATGTCAACCAACCTCAGCACTTGCTGTTTTAGAAATACCACCTGCAGAACTGGTCTTGGTGGGAAGTTTAACCACAGTAATAAACCGTTTGGTGAATCTCCTGTATCCATACATCAACTCAGAGATGCCTGAGGCACTCTGTTGCGGTGTCTTCTTCCCCTTCTGATGTAGAATGAAAAGAAAAGCAATGGAAGCTTTCTTAAGTCTGCAAGCACTCGCTCCTAGCACTCCATGGAATATGACCCAGTGGAACATGGAATTTGATATGGGCTTTCCCATGCAAGCACTTGCTCACCAGGCGCAGTGAGAAGACCTTGTCATAATTCATCCGACGCTTTCCTTTGGCTCTGTTTCCCCTGCTATCATATTTTTGGCTGCCCTATACTTTGCTTCTCTATTTTCCCTCTTTATAGCTAATGATTATGAAATCAGGTACTTGGTCAGTTTCCTAGACATTTGGTGTGAGTGTGATGATGAGGACTAGGAAAAATCAGTTTTCTTCACTCTTCCATGTTAACATATTGAAATCCCTTCTTACTTAATACATGTCTTTAGAGATTTTCAGACATTCACTTACCCATGCAGTAGTGTTTTAGAATGCAGGTGGAAAAAGGTCCATTTTTCTGAGTGGAGGAAGAAGAGTTCTGAAGCTTGGAGGCAATTCTTTGTTGAATGATATGTGGTCGGCTTTACTCAGTCACTACGGAGAGAATGGAGTATGTCAGAGTGACCCATATGGTGTTAAGAATTCTTCCAGGTTGTAGGAGGGAAATATACTTTCTCATAAGAAATATAGATACTCCCTGACTGTTGGTTATGTCCCAATAAACCCCTCCTAGGTTGAAAATATAAATCGAAACTACATTTAAGACACCTAACCTACTGATCATCATAGCTTAGCCCAGGCTATCTCAAATGTGCTCAGGACACTTACATTAGCCTACAGTTTGACAAAATCATCTAACACAAAGCTTGTTTTATAATAAAGTTTTGAATATCCTGTAATTTATTAAATACTGTACTGAATGGGAAAAACAGCATGGCTATTTGGGTGTTCAAAGTACAGTTTCTACTGAGTGTACTTCACTTTTGCACCATCATGAAGTTTAAAAATCCTAAGCTGATCCATTGTAAGTTGGGGACCATATGCACTTAAGATACAACCTCAAACATGGACAGTAGTGATGGGAATGAATGAGCACCCAGTTCCCATGATGAACTGTAGTATCTGCTTCACTTTCCTGCAAATTTAAAGATAATTATCTCTAGTATTGTCTCAATAGCTAAGAAGAGAATCTGCCTTAAGGTAATGCTTAATATTGGGCAGAATAGTAAAAAGGAGGTAGGAGTTTAGAAGGATAGCCTGGTTCCTTCTTTGAGCCTAGAGAAAAACATTTAAAACATCATGGTAGAGACCGGTGTTGGAAAAACCCAAAGACTTTCTAGTTAGGCTGTCATTTTGGAAGCTAGATTCTAGCACTGGATCTGCCACTGGCTAACTCTAAACTCTCGCTTTCTGTTTGTGAAATAAGGACATCAATGAGAACGATCTTTAAGATTCCTGTGACTTTTATTTTTTAGCACAAACACATGGCTATGTGGTAAACAGAGCTATAAATTTTTCAGCTTTACTCTCTACATGGCCGGTGATGAATCCATATTATTCTTCTAACAAATAAAGTGGCATATTTGAATAAAATATTAATGTTTTTAAGATAAAAAATATCACCCTTTCCTCAGAGATTAAAATTACATATTAATATTTATTTTGCTACACTTTCTCATTTCAGATGGGATCCAGAGCATAAATATTCAAATGCAAATGGATCTAAATTTTAATGGAAAGTACCATGTTATGAATCTTATGAAATTATGGGTGCCAATGAGAATTTAAGTCAGAAAGACAGATACAGCAGACATTGATCAGATAAATAATAGATTTATAACTACTTAGCCACAAATGCAAATTTGAGTAGTTACCTAAAATGAAGTAAACATATTTTTTTTACATTTAGTCTTTATTTATCACTCTAAATAATATTCTTTTCCTGATACTTTTGCTCTCTTTTGGTTTGCTATGTAGAGCAATTGGCATACAGTGTTTTTTCTGGAATTGCAAATTTTCTGAACCTAAAATCCAAGTATAATGAATTTTACTTCTACATACCTTTTCAGAACCCAAGAGAATTTTGGTTTCAGAATATATTAATTGCACAAGATGAGAATCACTCCTGTGAGAGCTGAAACACATACCTTTTTGGTTTGTCCTCCCATGGTTTTAGACCCTGTAAAGTTGATTCTCTGTCCTCTCAACTATTTCTCGTAGTCCCCAAAGTGAATTGTGTATGTAGTGTTCAGTTTCCATGTGCCTTCCTTGATTCTTATCTTCTTTTTCTACTCCAATGTCTTCATGCCAGGTATCTCCATCTCTACCAAGAGCCACTGCACTTGGTATCACATGACTTTGTAGACTCTTTTGCTACTCACAGGAGGATGACCATCTTCCATTGGGAATTGCCTTTGCTGCACTACTGGAGCTCATAAATGCTGCAGGGGATGGTGGTCTCTTGTGCTATGTCAGAGAGTACCTTCGTTCCTTTATGGTCTGACTGTTTGTGTCCCCAAAATTTGTATGTTGCAACCCTCATCTCAATATGATGATATTTGGACGAGGGGCCTTTGAAAGGTGATTAGGTCATAAAGGTGGAGCCCTCATGAATGAGACTAGTGCCATTAGAAGAGAAGAGGCCAGAGAGCTAGCTAGCTCTCTTTCTGTCATGTAAGGGTACAAGAAGTTGGTAGTCTACAAGCCAAGAGGGTTCTCACCAGACCCTGACCAGGCTGGAACCCTGATCTTGGACTTCCAACCTCCAGAACTGTAAGAAGTACATTTCTGTTGTTTATAAGCCACTCTGTCTATGTAATTAGTTATAGCAGCCCAAACGGACTAAGACACACCCTTTGGATGTTACTCTCTGTGTTAAATAAGTACAAAATCATTGCTGCTTGTCCCTCAACAGAACTCTTGCTAAAATATTTTTTTGGTTTCTTATCTTGAGTGTTACTTTTCACCATAAAACTCAAGCAGGCACAAGTCTACAGGGGATTAACCTGGGAGATAAATGCTACGTTAGAGTCAAAACTGTCTTTCTTCTTCAACGACTAAATCTTTGTCACACCTAACTCTTCTCTTAGAGTTGGAGGTTTCTCAGGTCTTCATCCACATAAATTTCAGGCATACCCTTCTCCCCACTTCACAGGCATGCAAGATGTGTCTGAAACTCACTGGAGAACACAACATGTATGCTATTTGAAGCTCCCCCCAATACAAGAATAAATAGAGAAGTAAAGAAAAAAGATGTCAAGAACTGTAAGGGGTAGTAAAACACATGACAGAGAGGGAGGAACATGTTTTGCAATAATGCCTTGTGAAAGATCAAGGAATTTATGGGAATATTAATCTAGAATACTGTGCTAGGGCCACCTGGGAGGAGAGAGGGGGGGTGTTTGGGAGGGAGACAGAGTAAGAGGGAGTGCAAGGCAGGATGCGTATTGGAAGTGGGACTCAGGGAACAGGAGTCGACAATTTCTGGGTCTTCAATTACAAAAGCGTTGATGATACACCATTATTCACATAACAATTAACAAGGCTTCGAGAAGTGATAACACTGAATTTGAGGACGGTATGGTAAGAGGAGCTCTCTTTCACAGCTAATTTATTGTGTTGTTTTGTTGTCCCTTTTTTATTTCGATTTTTACTGATAACAATTTTCTACATATAATAGAAAATTAGAAGTAAAATATTGTTCTATGCAGTATCTCAGGCAGAAATTTAGGTCACAGCCTTACCAAAGACACTTTTGTTTAGACCTTTTCACAAACTTAATAGTACTCTACGAATGATGACATGTCTGTAGCTGGGAGAAATATTAACTGCTTTTCACATGCTATGGGTGACTGTGCCGTGTGCCTCTTCCACTTCTCTGTAGAAGGCACTCTGAGCCAGACTCAATTTCTCAAAGGCATTTAGAATCTCAGGAACACATTTCTCTTTAGGTTTTTGGTTTTAACAGACAGAGTAGATAGAGAATTGTAGTGGCCTCCATTAAATTGTCAGTGATTAAATAAATGACTTCACAAATACCATTTTCCAGTCATTAAGAAAATTACTTAAATAATTTACTTTCAGACATAATTCTGAGAGAAACATTTGTTCCATTGTGTTGGAATAAAAATAGTATCTGTTGTTAATATAATGGTGCCAAAGGATTTTTTCCTTATGCATTTAAAACCAATTTTGCAGATTTGCTTAGTTCATTAATTGAATTCCATATATAGCTTTTTGAGTGGGAGAAAATCAGAAATACATTATATTTTAATGACTGGATGAAGAAAAGAAGGACTCTAAGAGTAAATTGTAATGTGAGCTATCTACATTTATCAAGCAAGGACATTCATTCTTTTACAAATATAATCTTTAACTTTATTTTCTTGGCAATGAATAAATATAGAAGGAAAATATTAATAATACTATCTGAAAAAATGAATCTATATATATCATCCTAGAATATGCTTAGTATTGTTCCCATGTTTATTTGGAAGAGGAAAGGAATAATTGTCTGGTGTTTCAAGATATTTTGTACCAAGTAGCTGAGAAGCAAGTAAGGTTCTTGGGTTCTTTTAAATGTATATTTGTTAAATATTTTTAAAATGAAAGATGTATATTGATATAAGAGTTCTTTCTTCTTTTTAATTTATTTTCTTTTGAGACAGAGTCTCACTATAATAATAATGCAATTGTTCTCATTTTTATATTTCTTCCATCTTCTAGATGTGCATACACAAATTAGTCATAATTTTATGAGCATGATACACAGATTTCAACTGCATAAAGATTTATTGTAATTCTTTTGGTTTGAACCTCCACCCAAAACTCTGAGAAGCATACATTAAAGTCAAATACTTCGATATTTTAAGCCTTCTTGTTCAAGGTACAAAGGTCTTTTAATAAGGACAATTGCAAAGTGCCACTTGGGACCTTACCAACAGGAGACCACTCACTTCTTCAGGAACCTCCAGGGTGATGCTGGGGCAACTGCTGGTATTTCTACTTCTTAAAGGCATATATAATCCAGATTCACTATCTTTACTTCCTTAATTCTTGAACCTACTGACTCTGCCTTTAGACTTTTAAACTACACTTAACAAAAGCCATCATATGGCTGTTTTAATTGCCAGGCTCAATTTTCTTTAGTCTTGACCTCTTTGCAGCATGTGATTGGGTTTAGATCATTCCCTGAATGATACAGTCCCAAATGCCATAATCCCAAATGTTGAAATCCTGAAAGATCAAAAGCCCTAAAGTCTAAAATCCCAAGAATCACAATCACAGGATAGTTACATCATGTTAGATAGAGCTGTTACCTTGTTATTGTCTTTATTTGGAAATTAATTATGGTTTAAGGAGATGCAAATGGGTGCCAATTTGCCAAGAGGAGGACTTGTGGATTTAATTTTAGTTGTCAACTTGACTGGATTAAGGAATACCTAGAAACCTGGTAAAGCATTATATTGGGTATGTCTGTGAGGGTGTTTACAGAGGAGATAGTGTGTGAGTCTGAGTAGATTAGGTGAGGAAGATCTGCCCTCCATGTTGGTGGGCGTAATCGAATCAGCTGAGGGCCTGGAGAGAACAAATAGAGAAAATGAATTGATCTCTCTCTGAGAATTGGGACAGAGTTTTCTTCTGCTACCTTGGGCATCAGAATTTCATGCAGTCTTTGAACTCTAAGATTTAACACCAGTGGCCCTCTTGGTCCTGAGGCTTTTGGCTTGAGCTACACTAGTGGCATTCCACGGTCTCCAGCTTTTAGACAGCCTGTCATGGAACTTCTCAGCCACTATAATCATGTGAGCTGATTCCCCTAATAAATTCTCTGGTATACCTATATACCTATTCTATTGGTTCTGTCTCTCTGGAGAACCCTGACTAATACAGACTTGTATTGGGGAAGCCAAATATTATTCCTTTGTCAACTTAAATAACAGTGAGGGACTCCCTAAAAGAAAAGATGCTTATTTGGAAATAGACCATTGCAATGGGAATATACATGCCATAGTAAACTATGTGCAGATTCAGGGAAGTAAAGGAAGACAAAGGGTTTTAAAGGAAAAAAATGAGGAAGATTACATAATTGTTTTAAAATAATTATCCTTGGCTACGATGATCAATAACAAGAGTGACGCCAGCCTGAGGTCAAACAAGTGGCTTCTGGGCACATGTCCTTGGAGAAGTATTTTTTGTGTGAGGTTGTTATAGCTGTTGTGCAAGGTTTCTGTAGAGTCTTTTTCATGACCAGGCATATATGCATGAGCATACATTCTTCATGGTCTTCCCTGGCTCTATTTGTCAGGGTTTTCTTAACATGAGTGACTCCATTTTGACTCTGACAACTTTCACACCTTCTTAATGTATTTCTTACAACACAATGGAAGGGACCTGTGAAATTGTTCCCTCTCAAGCAGGTTGTGATAAGCTAAGTACAGGAGGCTACTTAATAGTAAGAGATAAAAGTTTAAAAGATAATTATTAGCCGGGCGCGGTGGCTCACACCTGTAATCCTAGCACTCTGGGAGGCTGAGGCGGGCGGATCGCTCAAGGTCAGGAGTTCAAAACCAGCCTGAGCAAGAGTGAGACCCCGTCTCTACTATAAATAGAAAGAAAGAAATTAA